>CAUYON010133989.1:0-30808 GCA_963573935.1 Arctocebus calabarensis
CTATCCAGGGTGACAGCTTGAGGCTCTGTCTCCAAAAAAAAAAAAAGAAAACTTATTTATTTTGAATTATTTATATTATACCTTAAAAAATTATTCTGAGAATGGGGAGTGTCTATGGCTCAAGGAAGTAGGGTGCTGACCACATAATAGATGGTTTAAGGGTTTTGGCTAGTGTTTTAAAAATAAAAAAAAAGTTCAGTTGGCTTGTTGCTTAGTTTTATATGGATACCTTTCTTTAGCTCCTAAATTCCCTTTAAAAAAAATCTTTTCTTCTGACAAGAAAGAACCTCAGAGTTGCTCTGAATGCTTGTTATTTAGTATCGATGAAACTCAACAACCTTTCTGCCTAATTTAGCAGTATCATATTCAGGAAGTTATAGGATTACCCAACTAAGTCTAGATTTTAAAAGACACTGTCTTCAACAGCTGAGATTTCTACAGCCTGTGGTTAAATATGTTTTTGCTGTCCTGATAACCACATGGGACTCTTCAAAAAATCCTACAGGGGCAAACAAGTGCCGAAATAGACCATATGAAGGTGGTGCAAATGACTTCCCATGAGACTTTACCTTTATCTCCCATGCTACATACCTCCAAGCCACCCTTCCTCTGTCTTCCCTTCTAGCTCTGATCCAAACACACTTTTTATTAATTCCTTTTTTGGCTCCTATCAATCCATATAAAAAAATGCACATTTCGATTTTAGCAGTCTTTTTTTCCCTCAATAGTAAACTCCAACTAGAAATTTAACCTAATGCACTCAAATCTTCTAAGTCACATAAACTACAAATCACTTCTCTCACTTATAATCACATAAAATCTACCTGATACATAGAGATATTTTAACACCAGTAGTAAATGTGCCATCGTGTTGGTAGATATAACTCAAACAGAAAAAAATAATTTTGCACTGAAGTGTATGTTTTCGTTCCTTGTGAAAAATAAATCACGGAAACTTATTGGCTAAAATACTGTCATTTAATGGAAAGACAAAGTTGTTTTGGATATCTGAGGCAAGGAAAAAAGTTCCTAAACTGCCCCATGTTAAAAGAAATCATTCTAGTCTTTTGAATTTAATAATTAAATAGCAGGAAAACTCAATTCTCAGAGTTTAAGAAACAAGGGACAGACTCTTTTTGTCCACTATTTTTATTGGCTAAGAAGCAATAAACTGCACCCATATTTTTTTAAAGTTTACTTTACTGATTGGGTGAAATACAGTAGCCATTAAAGTTCCTAAAACATTTGGGGGTTTGCTCTCAATTTATGCACATCTATAGATTATTCAGCCAAGAATACTACCAGTGTCTGGAACGTTTGTTACTGAAGCCCAAGTTTTACTATAAAAGTAAGGACAACTATTCCCCTCTTGGGGAAGTTTCTATGGGATTTGTTCAAGTGTCAACACTGGTGAAGTCAGACATCATAGAGGAAGCTGGTGCCCAATTTCTAGCCAAACAGCAGACTCGGGTCTTTCTTCTTTGGCCAGAAACACTATGCACAGTACTTCTGGGAAACCACACTGACTTCCTTTAAGTTATATTTCAACAGGATAGAGCTTTCAAAAGTTTAATTGGATTTTTACAGAACCTCTGTCCAATACCACCAATTTAAAATATTTAGTTAAGCTCTTTCAACATCAGCTGTATTTTTAAGTTCTCGTGCTGTTAATGTGAAACTTTCCAAAGGCAAAAAGAAAAAAGTGACAAGCTTGTCCAGCATGGAAAAAGAAGCTTCAACTTTATCTCAACTCAAGCTTGCATTTTCTCATTCGACTTTAAATTTATAGGAATATTTTGTTAGGAATCCCTAATCTTCAGGAAGAAGTTTCACGTTAAACATACATATGATCCACACTGATAAAGTCATTAACATATTTTACAAAAATGGTAAATGGAAATATGTACCAGCAAAAGGAAAAGAGAGCAGGCATGCTCTAGAAAGTGGTACTGCTCATTACCTCACTTAATCCTCCCGATAACCCCATGAGTTAGAAGCGAAATGATGAGCTCCACATTAAGAATGCCAATCTGCCACTTCTCCTTAATGTCCCACTTAAATCCTCCATTAGCAAAGACTAATACACTCTCTGAATGATTGAAGGAACACACACATACATATTGTTCAAACTTAGAGATTCTAAGGCTGCTTGTGAAGGTGAATTAAAGAATTGCTCAGGGACTCACAGGAGGCCTCAAATCCCAGACTATCTGAAGCACAGGGTACCCCTAGCAAAGCCACCTCCCTTTGGAGACCCACCTTCCAAGAACTGAGAGGTCCTGAAAACACTTCCATGCTGGTATAGGCAATCCCCAAATCTCACCAATAATGATGGTTCCTTTCCCACAAACTAAGTGAACTTGAGCGGGTTAGCAGAACATATTGGTACAGTATTCAAAAAATCTTTATCAACTAACTAAAGAAATTTGTTTGTCCTCTGATGAGCAAAGTAAAAAATGACTTTTGACCCTACCATAATGGAATGAGAACATTCTCCGCTCAACAGACTCATATACCAAGACCTTTCCCTAAAATGTTCTACGTACATTCTAACAAAAGAAAAAAAAAATCACAAATGGAAATAGTTCTCTTAGACTAGTTATTTTTGGTAACTTTTAAGTTTCTTACAGCACAATTTGCACATCTGTTTCCTTCCTGATGACTATGACAATCCAATCAATATCTGATAAACATAAAAGCTAAAGACCATCAGAATTAAAGTCAGTTTTTAAAAAGGGTATAACATGTACTAAAATACCTTGCAAAACACAAATAAGACTTAGCTTCTGACTTCAAAGAACTTAGGGGGTGGTGCCTGTGGCTCATCAAGTAGGGCGCCGGCCCCATATACCAAAAGGTGGTGGGTTCAAACCCTGCCTCAGCCGAAATGCAAAACAGAAAAATAGCTGGGCGTTGTGGCGGGGCCTGTAGTCCCAGCTACTCGGGAGGCTGAGGCAAGAGACTCGCCTAAGCCCAGGAGTTGGAGGTTGCTGTGAGCTGTGTGATGCCACAGCACTCTATCGAGGGCGATAAAGTGAGACTCTGTCTCTACAAAAAAAAAAGAACTTAGAATCTACACTTGATCTTAGCCAAAAGGCCAAGAATTTAAAATCTATATCCTTTCCTGAAAACATAAACAATCCAAACCTTTAAATTAGAATAAATCATTTCAGTAGTCAGTACCTAAACTCTTAGAACTAAGAGTCCTTGAAGCTCAAAATGAGCTCTTATTTCAAGGGGTAGATATTTTCAGGCAATAACAATTAGGTTTTTCCTACCATTAGAGATTTATGGAATTCAGAATCTCTGAAATAGGTTCAATATCACATTTGCTTCCACAAATCAAAAGGGGAAAAGTGGGAAATGCTGATTTAAAAAGTTCATAGGGTGGCTCAGCGCCTATGACTCAACAGGCTAAGGCGCCAGCCACGTACACCTGAGCTGGCGGGTTCGAAACCAGCCTGGGCCTGCCAAACAAGAATGACAGCTGCAACCAAAAAATGGCCAGGCATTGTGGCGGGTGCCTGTAGTCCCGGTTACTTGGGAGGCAGAGGCAAGAGACTCGCTTGAGCCCAGGAATTGGAGGTTGCTGTGAGCTGTGATGTCACAGCACTCTCTCCAGGGTGACAGCTTGAGGCTCTGCCTCAAAATCAAACAAACAAAGAAACAAACAACAACAAAAAATTCACAGGAGCCAGGTTCAGTGGCTCACACCTATAATCCTAGCACTTTGGGAGGCCAAGGCGAGTGGACTGCTTCAGCTCAGCTCAAGACCAGGCTGAGAAAAACCTGCTTCAAAAAAACCCCCATCTCTACTAAAAGTAGAAAAACTAACTGGGCATTGTGGTAGGCACCTCTAAGTCCCTGCTACTCAAGAAACTGAGGCAAGAGTTTGAGGTTGCTATGAGCTATGACCACAAGGTACTCTAGCCAGGGCAACGTAATGAGCTATCTCAAAAAAAAAAAAAAAAAAAAAATTAAAATTAAAAAAATAAAAAATAAAAAATTCATAGGAAAATATTAGATATACAAGAAAACAGATAAAAGTGGGGTGACTTCAGCTTATTGATTCACATTTTTATATATGTATGCCAGTAGTTTTCCATTTGAATCTTTTTATTAAAGTTCATTGTTGCCAAGGCACAGTGGCTCATGTCTGTAATCTCATGGGAGATTACCATGGGAGGATTGCTTCAGGACCCCGAGACCTGCCTGGGCAACACAGTGAGACCCTGTTTCTACAAAAAACTTTAATCATCGGGAGGCTGAGGCAAGAGAATCGCTTAAGCCCAAGAGCTGGAGGTTGCTGTGAGCGGTGTGACGCCACGGCACTCTACCCAGGGCGATAAAGTGAGACTCTGTCTCTACAAAAAAAAAAAAAAAAAACTTTAATCAGCCAGGCATGGTGGCCCACACCTGTAGTCCCAGCTGCTGAGCAGGCTCACAACCCAGGAATTCCATCCAGGTGACAATGAGCTATGATACTGCCACCACACTGCAAACCTGGGTAGACAAAGACTATGTCTAGTTACCCAAAATGTTTTTTGAAAACACCTCATTTTCATCTTGAAGGACAGTGGCAGATCTCCTGCACTGCACAGAACAATGGTCCATTTCAAAGATTAGCACTGCCAAGGCACCTAATATGCACTAGACATAGTACCATCAGTAATGTGCCCACTGTGAGGAAAATGACACCTGAAAGGAAATAGTAAGAAACTCATTCCCCTCTTTCTCAGGTCAATTCCTGTTTATCACTTTCTTTAAATCCAATTCACCTTAATTCTTCTAGAAAACCTTGGAACAGACCATGAGATCATTTCATTTCACTGCATCCCCATCACTTAAATGTAAACTTCTGATTTGCACCTGTACACATATTTCTTTATGAAGGCTTCAAAAGTAGCTATATTTTTTGCCTTCTTCACTCCCTTTAAATTTCTTTATGAGCCAGACACTGTCTTCTCCTGCTGTGACACCTGCTGTACTTTTCCTAAAGCATCTCTGAAACAACTTAGTTATTCTCATTAAGGAAAAAGGGGGAGGGGGGAGTAAAAAAAAGGATCTCTGGGCTCTTAAACTACTGCACCTTCACTTCAGGTTCTCCACAAACATGAAGAATATCTCCTGTCGTTAACAGGCTTCATGAAATGAAATACCACTTCTGGAGTCTCCTGACAAAAAGATAACACTCAGATTCATTTTCTTATAATAAGAAATATTTTACCTTTGCTTTTTTTTTTTTTAACCAAAACAGAAAAATCCTACATTTTCATGTTTTCTAGCACCGAATGAGTACTAGATATCCTTTCTTTTCATTTGCATTTAACTTGGTTATCCTGACTAGTAGGTTTCCTCCCGACTCATGAAGGGAGGGGGGTTTGCCTTAAATAACCAAAAAGAAATTTCTTCTTTTTAGGTTGAGGTTTTTCAGTAAAAGTTCCATACCGTGCATATCTAAAAAGTAGCACATTTCAATCAAGAAGGAGGACTGCTGCCCTGGAGATACTTTCACTAAAACAGGGTATTATTTTGTTTCTAATCTTTCACCACAAAAGATGCAGGTCATCAAATAAATAGGGACCTTCTACAGAATCAAAATTCTGGGTTACATTTTTAAGTTTTTAAAACCATTGCTCTCTACCTTCATGGCTAATTGTTTCTACCTCAACTTCAGCAATTTTTATTTAATCTACTTACAAATTACCATCTCCCACCAGTTTAAGAACAAAAAGATTATTGATCTCTAGATTCTCCACAAAAATCAGTGAAAAATATTTGCTGAAATCAAATTATGCTTCTTAACCTTTGATAAGCTTTATCATCTCAAAGCAATGTCTAATCAATTTCCTATGTAAATGTTTTTCAGATGAAAGAACAAGTCCTAGAAGCAAAGTTTAATCTTCCCAGTGAGTCATTAAAAAGAAATGGTTTCTAAGCTTTCATGCTCATAAATGCCTTTCCTGGGGTCTGAACCAGAAGGTCTCTTAAGCCATTACTTTTGTTTTAACATAGCCTGAAATTTTCAATGCAAAAAATAAATTTCAAAACTGCAAATGATAAAATCTCGAAAGTAATTTAAGGAATCTTTAACTAGGACACTTAACACTAAAGGCTAAATGTGATACTTGTGATACTTTTTTCTGCACAGTTTTCAAACATAGTCTCAAAAAAAAAATTACATCCTGCAAAATATTTTTTCCCTATGTTACCTCTCCCAATAAATCAGGTTGCACATTTAACCAACATAGACCTATCTCTAGATCCAAACTGTATGATCTCCACCCATTTCCATTAATACCCAAAGTGAAATTCTTCCTATTCAGTTTTTTTAAAGCCTTTTACTCCTTTTCTACAGTTTCACAAAATAGAGAGTAACTTAAGGTCCAGAATATTTTGAATGTTTCTTTTAATGAAGAAGTGCCTTAAATGAGAATAACGTTATTGTCAAAATTATGAATGTATTTTAAAATCAAAACCTATACTTCTTATATTCAATGGATGACAACTTTGGAGCCAAGAACTAGACAGGAAATTTATACCTAAGGATTTTCTAGTACCTAACCTAAAATTAAAAATTAATATAGCCCAGCAGCAAATCGAAAATAGAAATTACATAGTTTAAAGTACACATCTTAACCCATACACCTATATAGACCCTAAGACTAAAAGCCTAAAGGGGGGAACGGGGAAAGACCAGGAGAGAAACGGAGAGAGCTTTTCTCTCCCCACTTGAGTTCTTTCTCTCTATCAGGAGCTTTAGTGTTTTTGTAAATAAATTCTGTCTTACCACTGGGGAAAAAGAAAAAAAGAAAGAAAGAAAATGCCATAAAGGCTATGTTGAACAGTCTGATGAAAACATTTCAGATTGTATATGAAACTAGCACATTGTACCCCTTGATTGCACTAATGTATACAGCTGTGATTTAATACAAAAAAAGAAAGTACACATCTTAATTATAAATGTCATGAGGAAATAAATTGCTGATCTAAGTAAGAAACGTGGAAATTTACCCCTTTCAACTACACTTGGACTAAAACCCTTTCAAGACTTAAGGTAAAATTCTTTCTTAAACAATAATCTTGAGTATTGTGTTCTACTCAAAGAGTCCATTTTGTGTTCCTATGATGTCTGCACGTTTCCATTTTCCTTTGCAGGGGTGTTTCACATCGTCCTGTTCCTTTGTCCACCTGTGGTAAGCCACTGGGGGATCATTTGGGACACAGCAAATGGCCAATGCATGGAGTCTGGGTCTGAGGCACACTTGAGCCCCGTGTCAGTGTTGCTCAAAGACCTCCTCTGTACCACTGCTAATTCTCCGCCCCATTTCAGATAGAACAGGCTGAAAACTGAGCTAAAAACATTACCATACCAGATTTCCCACCAGCTCTAACATATTCTCTCAGGTTCACCACAGGACATCAAACATCAGTACTGACTTCACTGTCTACTTTCTCCAAACCTTTTCTTTGATGAGGAAGGAGTTTTTAAATTTCTTGCAAATTTTTCTTTGAAGACAGTCATCATCTTTTCTCCTAATGATTTTAACTTCTTCTAGCCTCAAACCTGCCCTAACTTAGAAACTATTTTAAACTTTCCTTATGAAATTAATGAAAAGAAAGTAAAGTATACGGGCATAAAAACTGTAACACTGGTTACAGTTAACACTTTAGCAGTTATGTTGACTTAAAATAAGGATAAAATGATACATGATTTTTTTTTAAGGTGTTTGGTAGCAACTTTAGAATCATGGGTATAGATCCTTTTATACGCAAGACACAAATTTCAATAGAATGTTCATTTAAACGCTATTACACATCCAAATATTTTGATTTGGAAATATATCGTTCATTGATATTACTATCTAGAAGCAGCCTCAATAATTATTTCTAACCAGAGGCATGTATATTAGAAATAACACATGCAAACACCCACACCTATACATAGGGTGCCTCTATGGGCCTGTAAGCATGTTACCACCTTACGTATGTACAGGTACAAATAAAATATAATTATGCCCTGGAATAGAAGCAAATTATGTTTCAGGTATTTTGTCTAATCACACAAAGAAGATAGAACTTTGTGTTATTTACATATGATTTTCTAATAAGAAATCTAACATTTGAATGCTGCGACAATTCTGGTTTAAGAAACTGATCCGTCTTCTACTCTTTCACCCTGTATTAAAAAAAAAGTCCTACTTTGGAAAGACTGCATAGTATATGCTTAGTCCATGAAATTTGCAGTCCATGTTAAAGAAGCACTTCCAATCTAAAATCCAGAGTACGTAATTAAATTCAGATGTAGGTTGTTTTAGTTGCTTAAATTATTTTTAAGACATAAGGTAACTTGACATTTTAAAGCAATTACAGTTTTCCAAAGAAATGCTAGGGTGCTTCACATTCTGCCTGCAAAATGGCAATCACCTAAAGTGTAATTTATTTTATGTCATCAATTACACGATCAACATTACTGCCATATCGTTTTCTAAAGTCCCTTAAAATAAATTGTCCAAATGGGAGGGGGACAAAAAGAAAACAAAAAAACACACAAATGAGAAAAGTTATTGGAAAAAACGGTTTCATCTATCTGGGCCTTAAAAGGAAGAGAAAAAACAACAACAACAACAAAAAAAAAACAAGCCTTGGCTGGCTTCAGATACATTCATTTAAAAACAACCGGCTGAGTGGGAAGGATGCAATGAAAGCACAGGTAATTTTAAAAAGGCATTGTCCAGAAACTAGAAATGAGGAGAAAACAACCTCAATGCTCTATGATTACCCAAGAACGGGTTTAGCCAGATGAACAAGTCTGCTACCAACCCTCCCCAAGGCATTTGAAAGACTATCAAACAAAACTTTATTCAACTGGATTGCATCGTCTCGCTCCTTAGATGTTGATGCCCACAATGTCTATGATCAGGTTAAAAAAAAAAAAAAGTTGAAACATGGGGCCCACCCTATACCTAGGTCCTCTTTTTAGTTTGTTTTTATTAGTACAAGCATTGTTAAGACAACCCACTATTAAATTTCTTTGCCAGCAGGTCAAGTTCCTAAATCACAGGTACGAGCATTCAGAGCACTAAACCCTCACAGGGGTTGAAAGGCTATTTAGATATGGTTTGACTACACCCTGGCAATAAGCAGTTGATTACATCGTTATATGCAATTGTGCTCTTTTATTAGTAGACTTTAACCCCATGAAAACACGTTCCCTCCTTCCTATCTGTTGTTTCAAGGACTTTCAAAAGAGAAAAAAACAATACTTGAAATGTTTCTAAATTATTTCCACTGAAACTCCATAAAAGGTTATTTTCCCAGTTCTATATGGAGTATTTTCTTGGCACTTGTCACCTGTATTTTGAAACTTTCGTTTGAAGTTTTTATTACATGCTTAATTCTTCCATGGGTGTTTTAACTATAAAAGTTTCTACCTTGGGCTGCTTATGTAGGATCTTTCGTCTTACATAATTAATCTTTCTATATCTAAAAACCTTACACCAAAACAACCCATTCGTTTCATAGACAAATGTGAGGTGTCTTTTCTTTAAAAGCAGTTTCTCAAAAAGCCCTGGAATCTGCCACATTGTTGCTAACACTCTTCCTATTTTAATAAGCAGTATTTATTACTGGGATATCGAGCAAGACTTCCTAGCATGCATACAAAATTTCTGCAACATATTCCTCTCAGGGCTCTATCTCGGCACTGACCTTTGTTCAAAGGCTTTTACTTTTTAATGCAGCCTTTAGAGATAACTACTTCATTTATCAAAACTCAATTTCCATAGTAACATCTAGCCTGGGGAGATTCAAGTCCTCACACTAATCCAACAACCCATTCAAAGGAACTGTTGAATACTTTGGTTTCCATAGCAATGATGGAATAATACATTTTGCTAGGTCATTGCTTTTATTAGCAAACTTATTCTTTGAACTTTAGGTACGGCTGTATTTATGGAGGAAAAAACATAGCTCGTTTTATATAAGTTCTTTCCTTTAGGGCTGTTTCTTAAGAAAATCACAACTAGTAACCATCTAGATACTTGAAAATACTTAAGGGCCTTTAAAGTATGCTACCTAGCTTCCTCTGAAGATTGGTTCTGATATAAAAGTTTTTAAATTAAAAA
This sequence comes from Arctocebus calabarensis, assembly GCA_963573935.1. Taxonomy (NCBI): domain Eukaryota; kingdom Metazoa; phylum Chordata; class Mammalia; order Primates; family Lorisidae; genus Arctocebus; species Arctocebus calabarensis. Next base: position 10,128 of record CAUYON010133989.1, read on the forward strand.
AGCTCTTCAAGTGATTGCTATGGGTTTAAAACAACAAATACCTATAAATCTAAAGGGGCTAACCTTAATAGCACATTTAAGAGAGAATGTTGTAAGCTAGAGTAAGGATGAAGTCCTTCTAACATTACCACCCGTATGTAGATTGGAAAGTAGGGTGAGAGTAACTTTTAAACTGTAACCCCATTTTGGACCACCCAATTTTAATACCCTGCAATTTCAGCCCTTACTTTCACCAAGCACTGAAACATACAGTAAGGTAAAGGTGAAACTAAAGATGCTATATGAAGCAATCACGCTGTACGTGCTACATGAGAAAGTCTACATTGTTTACTAACGCTTTCTTAAAGCAAAATGATTTGCTGTGGGGGGAGTAAATGAGTTATATTTTTTTTCCTTCAAGAGAAGAATAGCAACGCCATTAAAAGTTTTTAAAATCCATTAGTAAACATCGTTGTTTACATTTGGGGCAATTAATTCTATTGGAGGTGACAGGACAAGGCCTTTGAGAGGGAACATCTTCAGCCTTTCTGGAACCAGACTTTCTCAGGGAACTGGATTTTGAGCCAAGCCAGTCCTGAAAAGGTAGGCCGTTAAAAAAAATAAAAGTTGACAGAAGAAGAGATCAAACACGTGCTGGCTTTTAAAAGGATGAATACCACTTACACTATTTACACAACTCACAGAATTAACAAGAAAATTACATACCAGTATGAGTCCTCAGGTGAGCTTTTAAATGAGAAGACTTTGTATAAACTTTTGTGCAGCCTAAAAGGAGGAAAGGAACAACAGCTTGTCATTTTAGAGATCCTTTTGAAATCTTTACATTTGATGATTCAGTGTTTAAAATCAGGCTTTAAAGCAGAAATCTCTCATGCTACTTGAGATTATTTGAAGCTTCAGTTTAAAAAGTTTTAAAGGGCCCTCCCCCATTACCTTATTAAAGGTATAAAGTGATCTGTTTCATGCATCACTTTAATAGGCAAGAACATGGATAATCAAGCCAAGCTACAAATGGAAAATTTGTGTTTATATTCCAGTAGGTGCTTTACTTCAGTGATTTAAGAGCTATTATGGTATATATTTTAAAAAAAAAAAAAAATTTTAATGGCTCTAGAGCTGACAATGCAAAGCCATTATCCTAGATGACTGTAATTTTCTGTCCTCCCACATTTCTTGTTTTTTCATTTAGCCTGTCATGCCATATCATGTACCACAGTCAATAAATTTTGCCCTGTATTAATCATGAACTAGCTTTCGCCAGCAACTTGTAGATATATTCCATGTACCGTCATCAATTTATATTCTGGGCCACATATCTCATTCAAGAATGAGCACATGCTCAAAGGCTATCCCCCTAAATCTATCCTGTACAGGCTCATACCTACTGCAAGGGCTAGCTGCCTCCAACCCCCACTTCATCGCCAAACCTTATTTTCCTCTACTCTACTTAATCTCTTCCCAGGGAGCTTAATTTAGAATTTAAAACTGCAATGTGTTAGATTGCTATCTTAATGCAGCTCTGGCATGACTCTAAATGATACATATATTAGAAATTCAAATCTTATTTAATATTAAAGAGAAAAACCGTTTGTGGCAACATTTTCCAGAATAGTCTAGCCACGTTTTGAATACATAAAATAAGCCATAGATAAACCAACTGGTTTACATATCAGGTAAAGCACAGAGACGGAACATGGAAAAAACAAAGTAGGTGATTTTTTTACTGTCACGTACAACTTTCCTATGTAAATTTAAAGCTGGACACTAAGCCAGGCACGCACACGCGCGCACACACACACACACACACACACACACACTCCAGGATGTTTCAACCAGGGATGATCACATACCAGGGTAATCGCAGTAGTGGATGCGCCGTTTCTCCAAATCGGGGTTACTCCTTCTATTGTATCTGACAGGTTGGATGTTTTGAGAATTAACTGGCATGGTGGCAGGTAAATTTGGATTGTGAATTGCCAGTTTAGAAGCAATTGTAGCAGCATAGGATGGAGGTGGGGTTAAATTTTGAAGGATCTCTGCTTGTCTATCGGGACTTCCAGGCTCTGAGCTTGGTGGTGATGGGGGGAAGTAAGTGGCCTGCTGTGGAAGAAACTGACTTGGCATTGTGTATGTGCAAGGGGGCATGCCCTGGAATTGTTTCATCGCAGTCTGCGGAACAGCAGAGGTGTGTGTGTTAAGGCCTGCCATGGCAGCTGACATTGAAACGTTAAGAGTGTCCATTACTGCTGTCTGGTTTGTAGAACTGGGCATATCTAGATCCGGTGTATTCAGGAGCTGGTACAGGTGGCCCTGCTGGGGAGGGACAGAGAGATGAAGATCTGGTGTAGGAAGTTCTTGTTTGATGAAAATATTGTTCACCTCTGGAGCTGCGGTCTGGTGTGAGCTGAATATACTGGTGAACTCAGGGAGGGCCTGGGTCGGGGCCGGAGGAGGGGCTGTCGTTTCACTCTGGTGGCTGAAAATGGTAACAGGTTCTGTCTTGATATGTGTTACACATGGTCTCTGGGATTTGTAGAGGCCAGTTCTCAGGTGAGTGATGTCAGGGAGGAAGACGTTCATGTTGATACTGTAAGGTAACCCTTCACTGTCAGTGAAGAACTGGTCTACGACAGAGGCACTGTCTCGTCTATACTTTTTATGCTCTGGAATTATAGGAACTGGAGGAAGCTGAGGTGTCAGATACTTCTCCATTTCACATCTTGTCTAAAAAAGAAGAGATACAAACATGCATGAGCCACCTGATTAATCTCGGGAAGGGCAGTCTGTATTTCCTAAACATCCTCCCAACAATCCCTCCGTCAAGTACTAGGGCAAACTCCTAAGTGTTGCTTGTAAACAGGTTTATTTTGTCAATTGTACAATAACTGGTTGACCAAAACCTTATGAAACACTGTATAACATGTATTTGGTAAAACCGCTCCCCCTCTAACCCCCAGACTAAAAGTGAAAGAGGCAAATCAAGGAAATAGGAAGCACCCAGAAAAGAATCCTTTCTGATGCAACAATCAGGTATCACCCCAGAACAAGTAGGATTCCCTGTTCCATTACAGTTTGCAATTGAAGTAGGTATTGAAATAGTGCCCATCTACCTCAATTCAGTCTGTCATATTGAAAAACGTGGTCTTAACAAATCGGCAAACTGTAAAAATATCACTAAGTTGGTTCGCTTGTTTGTTTGGGTAGGCCAGATACTTCTGAAATACTTGATATAAAATGTTCTTTGCTGATTTCAGCGTCTTTTCTTCTTCAATGGAAACTTAAATACAATGTTTTGAGCAAAACATAGTATCCACTGAAACAAAACAATTTCACATTCAACATTTGAGCTAAATGTTGATTTTAATCAGCAGATCCTATAATTGGTTAATATGATAATGAAATGTTCCTATTCATATCCCTATCTAAAACAGATCTTTAATTACCTAGGGGGAAAATCACTCCCTTGATAGAATGGTGCTAAGGAGCCTGTGGGTGGGGAGAGGCTTCAGTATCTCCAGCACAGTCATCAGTAAAACATTTATCGTGTCCTCCTCGGTGGGCCAATGCTACATTCCCACTAACTCTGTTAAAAGCTCAGTCATCCCTTATCTTCTTGGTGTCTTCAATGCAGAAAATTGACAAACTGAAACAACCAAATAGAGTAGAACCTCAGGAACCGGCCAACACGAGGACTAGGCCTCCAGTACAGATCCTACCTGTGGAGCACACCCAGTCTATGAAAACCAGCTCAAATTAAGGAGGTGGTCAACTAGAGAGGTTCTACTGTAGTTTTCAAACGGTAATTTTTTTTTTTTAGGACGTAATGGAGCTTAAAAAGCATCTACTCCATTTTTTTATAGCTATCTTCTCTCCTAATAAGCTTGATTTTTAAATTTTTAAACCTTGAAAAGTCAATTTCAAAAGAAAAAGAAACCCACCTAAATCGAATGGCTTATAGAACTACTAACTGTGGCACTTTAATCGGTGACCAAGACAGTCATTTTTTTGCTACTACTTAATTTCAAAGACGTTTCATCTCAGACCTCAGATCATTCGGTGTGGATGAGGACAGGATTTCCCGGATAGACACGATTTAAAAATAAAAATTAACCCTCTAGTCATGTGAATCACATCTCTGACAAATGCCACTGCCCTCTCGCAGCACACCGACATTGGCAAGACACCCCTCCCCCAGCAGGCGCTGGGTAACAAACACAATATACCAGAGGGCTACAAACTATTAAACGAAGCGTCTTGAAATAAACCGAACTAAACCCTTTGGTGCACTGCGCTCCCGTGGCGGTTAGTGGTTTCTGATTTTAGCTCTTCCAGCTGTTTGCATGTGGGTATGTTTCCAATTTTTTTTTTCCTTGGGACAGGCTAAAAGTCCCGGGAAGTTTTTTCTGGGCTATATGACTCCCTGCGTGGGCGAAAGAAACAGGCGGTTGCTCTAATTCGGCTGCTGGGCAAGTGTAAAAGCCAACTGCCAGCTTTCAACGCGGCTCTGGGAGGAAATTTACGCGCACACGAAGAAAACACCACCCTGGGTTCTTTTTTTCCTTTTTGTCTTTCTTTTCAAGGAAAAATAAACGCTCCAATACAACCTCAGCTCTCCTCTCATTTCCCAAACGCTGCCCCTCGATCGATCCTAAAAGCAGGTTGAGCCTTGGGGGACCTCTTCCCAGAACCCCAAACTGCGTTTCCACTTAACCTGAGACTACTGGAGAGGGGGAAAGTCCAAGGCCACAGCACAACGTTGGGAGAAGTAAAAGCAGAGGCGTAATTTAAGTAAAATCTAGCGTGAGGCACAAGGTTTCATTCCCCAAATGTAAGGAAAACAAGGTGCGCGCGAGCGCCCGCTTCCCTCCTTAATCTCTCCGAGGCGGTCCCGCCAGGGCAGACTCCTCTCGGACCCTCCCCCCCCCGCCGCGTGTCCCCCCACTTACTCTCCGCCGAACGCGGTGCCTAGGCCGGGGTGGGGGGACAAGGGCGGGGCTGCCCACCCCAGTATCGGCTCCCGGTGCGCCCCGACGCACGCCCCAGCCTGGAGCGGCCCCTGTCGCCCGCGCGTCGCAGCGGCGGGACACGCCCGAACCCCGGAGGGAGGCGGAGGGAGGGGAGCGGCTCTTCCTACCTGGACCAGCTCTTCGGTGTGCAGCCGCGGTCCGGCTGCGGGCGGCGGCGCGGGCTGAGCCTGCGGATGGTGGTGCGGGTGCTTCATTTCCTCGCCGGGAAAGAGCGCCGCATCGCGGGCTGGGTTCGCGGCGCCCAGCACCGGCTTGAGCTGCGTGAACACTGGCTCGTCCTGCGGGGCCGGCGGCTGGGGCACAGGTCCCAGGCGGGCGCTCATGGTCAGCACCCGCGTAGCCATGGGCACTTGGGGGGCGCGGCTCCGGGCGCGGGGCTCGGGTCGAGCGCACTTCCCACCTCGCCCACGCTGGGTTGGCCGGCGAGCTCTGCGCCGGGCTTTGGACGGAGGAGGGGAGGCTCCGGGCAGACCCCTCAGCCAACAGCAGGCACAGTTTTCGAAGGCGCGCACGAAAAGCAAAACTCTTCTGCTCCGCCACGCGTAAACGCCAACGTCCTCCGGGTGGCCACTTTCTCCCACCCCGCCCCGACGCGCTCTCGCACTCGCTGGAACCCGCTCCCGCCACTCCGACCTCAGCGAGCGAACTGCGAGCGCGCGTACCTGCCCCGCGACTACTGACACTTGACGCCCGCCTCTATTTCACCAACTCCGGGTGGGCGGGGCCCTCCAGCCTGACTGGCAGCGCTGTCGCGAATCGCGAAGCCCCGAGGCCGGCCGAGCCGAAGCGGCTAGCCTATGAGAAGGGAGAAGTTCTCCCGGAGCCCCGCCTCCTCCGGGCCGACCGCACCCCTCTCGGGCCACGAGCTTCGCGCGCAGGGCGGCCGCGCAGTTTGTACACAACTTCTCTGACAGATTGGGCTGGCGGAGCCGGGGGCGGAGGAAGGAGAGGAGCGGGAGGAATCTAGGAAGTGGGGGAATTAGGGTGGAGACGCGGGGGGAAACCTCTGCGGACTGTTGCTGCCAGGATTAGGGAGAAAAAGAGTCTTACACGTCTTAGGTGTTGTGCAAGGACCTGAAACTCACAAGCTGAAACCCCGAAAGCAGCTAGGTGGGGGCGCTCAGGTTTCTAGAGACTTTGAGTGTGTACCTCTAAGTATACAAAATGTACTTTTCTTTAGCGCAAAACTAGGGGCGGTGTGATAAACAAATTTAAAACAGTTCCTGGTATCTTTAGCAGTGAATGTATCCATTTAGCAAATCAAATTCGGAATGTCCTGGATAAAAGGTTTAAGGTGCTTGCATAAAAGCCTGGATTTTTTTCCTTTCGGTATTTAAATAGCTAGAAGTTTTCTACCTTCTCCTATCCGTGGAAGGGGGGATGGGCCATACGAATTCTGAAGGTTTTAATATTTAAACCATGTTGATTCTAGCCGAAGCACGGGATCTAATTTAAGCACGACTAGCTCAAATGTGTATTTAAATAGACATTACATCTTTGACTTATTTTTGCTCGCACTGTATTTTCAAAAAATGTACCTTAATATTTACAAAACAGAAACATAGCACATTCACTTAACACTATGACACCTTTTCCTACGAAAAGACAACCAAAGACAAACACTAGACACGCAGCAGTTCTGGAAACTGGGAATCCAAATTTGGAGGAGGTAATAGCCAAATATATTGCCGTCCATTTACTATGTTGTTGTACTGGGAGGGTGAATTTTTTGCCAGCGAGCACCTAAGGAAACCACTTCCCTTAATCCTTAATGTTCTTGTACATGATTTTATCTGGCTTATTGGGAAGCTGGAACAACAAACTGTAATAAAAATGCCTGCAATATTACTACATATGTGTACATGTTGACAGCACACTATACTATTAGACAGGTTTACATACACAACATCACGTCACAGTAAAACAGGTTTAAAAAGGAGCTCTTAGAAAAAAGAACACTTCGAAGAATATATCAGAGTTATGGATCTCATTTTCATTGTGTAGATTAAAATTAATATGCACATAGAGGATTAGATGTATTTATTAGAAAAGATAAAATTAGTCTGTAAACTAGATTTTTCTCCTTTTCCTTTTTTCCCTGTTAATACATGATTCATTTTTATAGCTATGATCGCTGCTTTCAGAGAATAGGTGATGACTACTTTCAAGTTAGAAAAGTATTATTCAGTAAATGCTTTTGCAAATTTTTTTCTAACCAAACATTTCCATCATGTCAACCTTCATCTTTAAAATGCTATCCTGATTTTCTATAATGTTAGACCCAATCATGTAATTATCTTAGAAACAAATTATAGAATTGATATGGGATTTAATGTAACATTTTTTTAAAAAATGAACTTTGAAAGGTTTTTAATTACTTAATGCTGATAACATCAAACCTGAATGTGGTATAGATAATTCTGAGTAGACATTTTGTACTCTTTTTAACTTTTAGCTAAGTCTAACTTAGATTTAATACAACTTAGTATCCATCTGTATTTTACTATGTTTTTAAATCTATCTAGACCTTTCCCTGTGTCTTATTTTTAGCAGAGTTTCAGCGGCCTGTTATCTCAACCTAAGTTTCCACTGCAATAAAATCCATTCATTTTATTGGAAATACTTCTATAATTTCACACCAGTTTTTAACTGGCTTTCATTCACAAATGGTTTTCCACTACAAAAAAAACTAAAACAAAACAAAAACACACACACACAGGTTTAAACACACAACTATTAACTGTTAACACACAACTATTTGATGTTTAATATTTGTATAGTCTTATTAATTTTTTCATATTTCTACTTTTCTTAATAAATATAAATATGAAGCTGCCTAATGCATATACAATTAAAAAGTTGAATATATTCTTGTTTTGCTCAAGTACAACAGCATTTATTTAAATTTCATTTCTAGCAAAAGGATTCGTGAAATAGGGCTGCCACTTTTAAGTAATGGACTCTCTGAACTGCCCAGCTCTGCAATCTCACAGAAAATAACTAGCTTTGCACTGTACAATAGTACGGAAATTGGAAAGTAATCCTTTTCAGAGACATTTGCCATCGGTTCTGAACATAGAAAGAACATGTTCAACCAAGCTCCCTTGCTGTTGCTCTTAACACAAATGCTGCAGCTGCAAACCTGTTTCATCAACTTAGCCTCAGACAAAAGGGTTAAAACTTGATAAATATTTTTCAAATGTTCCAGGTTCTACATTGGCGTGAAGCCAGACGGTATGAATGGACAGACCCTCAATTACTTTGAACTTTCTAGTTCTTTGCATTCCTTCCTGCTTAGTAGTGCTGTACCACTAGAGAAGATAGGAGAAAACAGAAAACAAATGTCAGGTTTCAGAAATCAATTAGTGGCCTGGCAATGGTGTGTTAACTGAACTGTGCCAAAACAGGGCATTCTGAGGGAAAAAAATAAAAATGTTGAGTAGTCAAGTTAGGTAGGAGGGTAAGCGCAGAAGCAGAGTGCATGCTTCAGTCCTTAGTCACTGGGCAACACAGATTTAGTCTTAGAATAAACCATAAGTGTCACTATCTTTACGGGAATAAATACGGCTGATGTGCGGGGGCTGACCAGGCATTCAGGGATGGGGGAGGAGAGGCTGAAGAAGACAGTGGAAAAAATAGATAAATAGCTTCCGAATGATGAGATGAGGGAAATATGAAGCTATCACAAGGGCAATGTTCACGTGAAGACACGGGAAGAGACGTATCTACATTGGGTTGTTTGGTAAAAACGGCAGGAAGAGCTACAAATTGAGGGCTCTAGGGTGGTACAGTCAACAAAATTGTATTCACTTAGATTGGGAAAATCCCTACAGAATATCCCATTTCTGTAAAACTTCAGAAACAAGTTTACTGAGTGACAGGGGGTCACAGAAAAAGCAGAGAAATAAAGATAAATAATTTTTTATAAAGGAGTACCCTCTTCTCTAGGGGAAGATTATTTAATTAAAAGTGACTTTTTGAGATGCACCCACTGTCTACCCACTGTTAGAGCCTGTATCAATGGACATAGCATAATTATTGTCCTCTGAACCATGTCACATGCTTAATCTTCTTCTTTTTTTCATTAAGGACAACTGCTTGAAACCACACACCAGAAAAAAGGCATTAAGGAAATAACACAATAAATAAGACCTTTCAAATGAGATTAGTCAGAATTCAAACTATTTTGACGCAAAAGATTACAAGACAGGAGAGAAGACGCCCTGTTCATTGCTTTTGTGATGAAAAAATATGCAGCCTAACCAGGACTATTCACTTCTTTTGTGTGTAAATTACAATCTTAGTGAGACAAAAGCTTAATATTCTATTCTTGTACCATCTCCTACCCTTGTTCTTAAGAAATGAAATTTTACTATAAAAAAAGAAATTAAATTTTATATTTAAGTTTGGGTTTAAATGTGTTCTTTACAAAATATTTCGCAAAACTCCTATTTCTAAATGTGCTGTCATTTATCTAGCCTTATTTTAAAGCTCTAGTAATATACAAAAAATAGTAGAGTTTTACCTTTTGAGGAGGCTGGGATTGCTTTTTCTACCTTGTTAGTATAATAAACAGACACCAAGGCACCAAATTATAGGCCAGGCATACTGTAGCTACAGTATGTAGCTGTACAGTATTTGAATTCTCACTGTAAACATGATCGACAAGGTTAAGAGAAAAATCTTGAAGTGAAGCAGTTACATCAAACAATCTTTTAGAACCTTCAGGAGACCACATCATCAGCATCACAATGACTGGTGTTTTGAGCCAATTGCTGCTCTTGTTGTGACAAAAGCAGTAATGGGCCTAGGCTGTGCGTAGGCCACATAGAAATGCCCTTTTAGCTGTCCTTTTATAAATAGGCCTAAGATCAATGGCAGGTCTTCATAACTTAACATTCATACACTGTTGATGGTTGTGCAAACTTTACAACTTATGAGAAGGATAATTTGACATTGAGTATGAGGAAGGCTAAAATGTCAATAACTTTGAAAATGACAGGTAATTCTCCTTTTAGGAAAAATGCCTATATATTAATTTTTTTAATTGGAAATAACCTAGGTGTCCAACAATAGGGGATAAAATATCCATACAACGGCTACTGTTCTACCACAAAAAAATCATGTTATTGACGAATATATAGTGACATGGAAAAATGTTCATGTTATATAAAGTCAAAAAAAGAGGTTTTACAAATATAAATGCTCACAAGATGAAAAAAAAATACAGGCTCGGCGCCTGTGGCTCAACAGGCTAAGGCGCCAGCCACATACACCTGAGATGGTGGGTTTGAATCCAGCCCACGCCCACCAAACAACAATGACGGCTGCAACCAAAAAAATGGCTGGACGTTGTGGCGGGCGCCTTAGCCCAGCTACTTGGGAAGCGGAGGCAAGAGACTCGCTTGAGCCCAGGAATTGGAGGTTGCTGTGAGCTGTGATGCCATTGCACTCTATCCAGGGTGACAGCTTGAGGCTCTGTCTTCAAAAAAAAAAAAGAAAAGAAAATACAAAACCTGACTCAGCACCTGTTGCATAGTGGTTATGGTGCCAGCAACATACACAGAGGCTAGTGGGTTCGAATCCACCCCAGGCCAGCTAAACAACAATGGCAACAACAAACGAAAATTAGCAAGGTGTTGTGGTGGGCACCTGTAGTCCCAGCTACTTGGGAGGCTGTGGCAAGAGAATCACTTAAGCCCAAGAATCTGAGGTTGCTTTGAGCTTTGACATCAAGGCACTCTACTGAGGGTGACATAGTGAGTCTCTGCCTCAAAAACAAAACAACAAAAAAGAAAATACAGGCTCGGTGCCTGTGGCTCAACGGGCTAAAGCACCAGCCACGTACACCTGAGCTGGTGGTTCGAATCCAGCCCAGGCCCGCCAAACAACAATGACGGCTGCAAACAAAAAATGGCCAGGCGCTGTGGTGGGCGCCTGTAGTCCCAGCTACTTGGGAGGCGGAGGCAGGAGACTCGCTTGAGCCCAGGAGTTAGAGGTTGCTGTGAGTTGTGATGCCAAAGCACTCTATCCAGGGTGACAGCTTGAGGCTCTGTCTCAAAAAAAAAAAAAAAAAACAAGGAAAATACTGAAGAGTTTCAAGAAAAACCATAATTTAACCTTCCAGTGATAAGCCACCAAACTACTTACAGGTTTTGTATTTTCTTTTTCTTCTTTTTTTTTTTGGAGACAGAGGCTTCAAGCCATCACTCTGGACAGATTGCTGTTGCATCACAGCTCACAGTAACCTCCAACTCCTGGGCTCAAGCGAGTCTCCTGCCTCTGCCTCCCAAGTAGCTGGGACTACAGGTGCCCGCCACAACGCCCGGCCATTTTTTGGTTGTAGCCGCCATTGTTGTTTGGCGGGCCTGGGCTGGATACGAACCCGCCACCTCAGGTGTACATGGCTGGTGCCTTAGCCCGTTGAGCCACAGGCACTGAGCCCAGAATAAATATTTTTAATAAAATCATAAATATTGCCTTTTTATAGCTAAGGGAAGTGACAATCAAAGTTCCATTTGAAGCCAGAAAGTATAGCCACAACTTACCAAAGCTCTGTACTGGGAAAATACATACATTTTCTTAACCAAGATTCTAGATTTTCACAATCCACTGTAGAATGACGAAGCTGAAGAGAGATCACAAAGGGGAATATGACATTGGAAAATGATGACCTACGGGATGAGTTAAATCTAAATATGCCTTCATTCCTTTCCTAAGTGATCAATGAGATTTCCTCCACAGTTTTTGTTTGTTTTTTTGTTTGTTTGTTTGTTTTGGCTGGGGCTGGGTTTGAACCCGCTACCTCCAGCATACGGGGCTGGCGCCCTACTCCTTTGAGCCACAGGCCCTACTCTCATTTTTACTCAAAGATACTTTAAGTATTTTTTTTTTACGTTGCTTTCTAACATTGAATTAACGAAGCTATTTACCAGTGTTTCGACAAAACACAGACTCTTAAAGTTAGATAAAGTTTATATGCATCTTTAAAGAGGTGCTTGTATTGTTTCTTTGTTTAAATTCTAAAATCTTCACACAGAAGATAAGGAGGAGGGGGAGGGCAGTCATGGTGGTTTATGCCTGTAATCCCAGCACTTTAGGAGGCTGAGGTGGGTGGATTGATTTAGCTCAGGAGTTCGAGACCAGCCTGAGCAAGAGCAAGACCCCCACCTCTAAAACATAGCCGGGCATTGTGGCAGGGCAGGCACCTGTAGTCCCAGCTACTTAGGAAGCTGAAGCATAAGAATCACTTGAGCCCAAGAGTTTGAGGTTGCTGTGAGCTATGACACCATGGCACTCAATCCCAGGGCAACTGAGTGAGACTCTGTCTTCAAAAATAAAAAATAAGGGCAGTGCTTATGGGTAGGGCTCTGGCCCCATATACTGAGGGTGGCAGGTTCAAACCCGGCCCCACCCAAACTGCAACCAAAAAGTAGCCAGGTGTTGTGGCAGATCCCTATAGTCCCAGCTACTTAGGAGGCTGAGGCAAGAGAATTGCCTAAGCCCAAGAGCTGGAAGTTGCTGTGAGCTGTGACCCCCATAGCACTCTACTGAGAGTGATAGGGTGAGATTCTATCTCTCCAAAAAAAAAAAAGTTTTTAAAAATAAAAATAAAAAATGAAAAAAGACATGGCATGAAATAGTTTTTAATGGGACATCCATTTTTCTATAAGAGCTTGTTCTCTTTTCCAGCACCTAGAGTTGCACAAAAGTAATTACCAAATTTACTAGGAATTTAAAAATTAAACTGGGGAGGGGGTGGTGGTGGTACTCTAGGAACTTAAAACAGTTTCCATAAAAAATTCAATAAAGGCTGGCTTGGCGCCTGTGGCTCAACGGGCTAAGGCTCCAACCACGTACACCTGAGCTGGTGGGTTCAAATCCAGCCCGGGCACACCAAACAACAATGACGGCTGCAACCAAAAAATGGCCGGGCGTCGTGGCGGGCGCCTGTAGTCCCAGCTACTTGGGAGGCGGAGGCAGGAGACTCGCTTGAGCCCGGAATTGGAAGTTGCTGTGAGCTGTGATGTCAGAGCGCTCTATCCAGGGTGACAGCTTGAGGCTCTGTCTCAAAAAAAAAATTCAATAGAGGCTAGGTGGGTCTTACCCCTGGAATCTCAGCACTTTGGGAGGCTGCAGTAGGAGGATTGCTTGAGAATAGAAGTTTGAGTACATCTGAGCAACACCGTGAGACACCGTGAGACCCCATTTATTAAAAAATAATTTAAAAATTAGAAGGGCGGGGTGGCACTCAACTGTAGTCCCTATCTCCATGGTAGCTGAGTAGGGAGGCTAGCCTGAGCCCAGGAGTTCCTGGCTACAGTGAGCTACCACTGCGCTCCAGCCTGGGCAACAGAACAAGACCCTGACTCTAAAAAAAAAAAAAATTCAATGGAAAGCCACTTTCTAAGGACCATTCCCTCCCCTAACCCCCAATGTCATGACTCAACTCTCATGTACAACACATACATACACCAGTCTTCATTCTGAATCGTTTGGCACATCGGTGTCTGCTAACATTTTTTGAATACCTTTCACATACTCAACACCATTATGGGCCTGGAGCACACAAAGATTAATGGATACAGTCTCAGCCTTAAGCACTCTAAGCATCCCCCTCCTCAGATGTGTTTGATTGCTTCCCTCAATGAGTGGAATGAAGTCCAGATTCTTCAGCCCAAGACTGTGTGCTGATCCCAGCCCATCTCTCCAACCTTGTAGCTCACTCCCCTCCCTTCCTCTTCTCCCATGAACTTTAGGCTCCAACCAAAAGGATCATCTGTAAATTTCCCCCAAACCCTTGCTATTCCCTCCACCCATAATGCTTTTCTTGGTAGTTGGTTGATTATTGGTTTTTTGTTTCTTTTTTAAGAGCCAGAGTCTCACTTTGTTGCCCTCAGTAGAGTGCTGTTGCGTCACAGCTCACAGCAACCTCCAGCTCTTGGGTTTAGGTGATTCTCTGGTCTCAGCCTCCTGAGATTGTTTGGTTTTTGAGATAGGGTCTGACTCTGATGTCAGGCCAGGGTTCAGTGGCATGATCACAGCTCACGGCAACCTTCAACTCCCAGGCTTATGCAGTCCTCTGCATCAGACTCCCAAGTAGCCGAGATTACAGTTATGTGATATCATACTCAACTAATTTTTTTTTTTAATTTTTGTGGCTATGTCGTCCAGGCTGGTCTTAAACTCCTAACCTCAAGAGAGCCTCCCACTTCAGCCTGTCAAAGTGCTAGGATTACAGGCATGAGCCATCACGCCTGGCCAATGGTTTTCTTTGTATACATATACCACATAACACAAGTTCCAGCTAAAACCTCAACTTTCTCTCAGAGACATTTCACATTCCCTAGAAAGAATAACCCTGTGTTATTTCCTCTCTTTCCCATTAGCTTTGTCCCTCAGTAAAATGCTTCTTTTACCTGCCTTATGTCCGTCTTCTCCACCAAATCAAGTGTCCCTGTAGGGAAAAAATGGTCTTATTTTTGTGTTTCCCGTGATACTTCCTAGCGCAGGGTCCCACACAAAAAAAGGCAATCAATATTTGACAAATTCAATTTTATTCGTAATAGACACAAAAGGTAGACTTAAAAATAAAATTTTCTGGGAGGCACCTGTGGCTCAGTGAGTAGGGCGCCGGCCCCATATACCAAGGGTGGCAGGTTCAAACCTGCCTCGGCCAAATTGCAACAAAAAATAGCCAGGCATTGTGGCAGGCGCCTGTAGTCCCAGCTACTCAGGAAGCTGAGGCAAGAGAATCCCCTAAGCCCTGGAATTGGAGGTTGCTGTGGGCTGTGTGATGCCAAGGCACTCTACCGAGGGCGATAAAGTGAGACTCTGTCTCTACAAAAAAATAAATAAATAAATAAATAAAATTTTAAGAAAATGTGAATGTCAGGCTCCGCGCCTGTGGCTCAAGTGCCTTAAGGCACCAGCACATCCACCTGAGCTGGTGGGTTTGAATACAGCCTGGGACACCAAACAACAAGGATGGCTATAACCAAAAAATAGCCAAGCATTGTGGCAGGTGCCTGTAGTCCCAGCTACTTGGGAGGTGGAGGCAGGAGAATTGCTTGAGTCCAGGAGTTGAAGATTGCTGTGAGCTGTGATGCCACGGCACTCTACCCCGGGCAACAGCTTGAGACTCTGTCTCAAAAAAAATTAAAAAATTAAAAAAAAAGTAAATGTCATAAAAGACAAAGAAAGGTTCAGGAACTTTCCTTTAGGAAGGAATGGGTAATCCTGGTTTTGATCTAGATGGGAGGGGGCACAATGAACATTATGGGAGAATTAGCAAAATATGAGTCTAAACAGTCTATTAGATAGTAAACCATGTCTGAACTTGATAATATAACTAGTTATATAAGAGAATATTGTTTTTCTGAGGATATGCACCTTGAATATTTACAGGTAAAGAGTCATGATGTCTGCAACTAACTATGCAATTAATCAGGAGACAAAAGTGTGTGTGTGTGCGCGCGCGTGTGTGTGCTCGCGTGCGTGTGCGTGTGCGTGTGTGTGTGTGTGTGTGTTGCATACACACTGAAGGCACGGGACAGGTACAGAAACAGAAGAGAGAGTGTCAGAGAGAGAAGCAGACGTGGCACAATGTAGATTGGTGAATCAGGATGGAAAGTATAAGGCAATTCTTTGTATCAATCTTGCAAGTTTTTCTATACGTTCAAAATTGTTTTGAAATACAAAGAAAAAAGTTTGAGGCCTATTAGATTTACTTTCCTAGATGAGCACCTGCTGTCTAGGACTGGTCTTTGCTGCTTTGTACTTTCCAAGATTGAAAGCTAAATCGAAGGGAACCCATTACCCACACACTGAAGAAATTCCTTCTTGGTTAAAACACATCCTTTTCCTCAATTTGTACGGACCCGTCATTTCTCTGTCACGAGGGCCTTGTTGTCTTGGGTACCACCATTGAGACATTAGACAAATTTGTTTTTATTACCCTCCCGTGTTTAATTCATCCTGGCTTCTCCACTTCAGCCTCTGCCATGGAGCATACTAATTTTTTTGGTGAGGGGGAGACAGAGACTCACTATGTCACCCTCAGTAGAGTGCTGCAGTGTCACAGCTCACAGCAACCTCAAACTCTTGGGCTTAAGTTATTCTCTTTTTTCTTTTTTCTTTTTTTTTTTTTTGAGACAGAGTCTCACTATGTTACCCTCAGTAGAGTGCTGCAGCATCACAGCTCACAGCAACCTCAGACTCTTGGGCTTAAGCAGTGGTTCTCGACCTTCCTAATGCTGCGACCCTTTAATACAGTTCCTCATATTCTAGTGACCCCCAACCATAAAATTATTTTCATTGCTACTTCCTAACTATAATTTTGCTACTGTTATGAATCGTAATGTAAATATCTGATATGCAGGATGGTCTTAGGCAAACCCTGTGAAAGAGTTGTTCAACCACCAAAGGGATGGCAACCCACAGGTTGAGAACAACTGGTTTAAGTGATTCTCTTGCCTCAGCCCCCCGAGTAGCTGGGACCATAGGCACTTGCCACAATGCCCGGCTAATATTTAGAGATAAGGTCTTGCTCTGGCTAAGGCTAGTCTTGAACCGGTGAGCTCAGAGCAATCCGCCTGCCTCAGCTTTCCAGAGTACTAGGGTTACAGGCATGAGCCACCATGCCCGGCCCGAGCATACTAATTTTTAAATTTATGTCTGAATGAAAAAGCACACACACATACACACACACACACCTCCAGAGCTTTAAACTAAACTGGCAGAAAAGATATTACTACCTTAATATCTTTTAAAAGTACTGTATTAGGAAAATTTATTTATTTATTTATTTATTTATTTTATTTTATTTTTGGTTGCAGCCATCATTGTTGTTTGGTGGGCCCGGGCTAGATTCAAACCCGGCAACTCAAGTGTATATGGCTGGCACCCTAGCCCATTGAGCCACAGGTGCCAAGCCAGGAAAATATATTTAAATGTAACTCACGTGATATTTGAGAATCTCATCAAAATAACACAGAGTGCATGAAAATGGAATAAAGGTATGAATAAAACAGGATTGTCCATGAGTTAATCATGATTGAAGTTGGGTGATGAGTACATGAAAGTTCATTCTATTTTGCTATCTTTTTGAAATATAATAAACATTTTCTAAAAAAGATAAACATAGAAGAAGTACCCATAGGCTCAGCGCCTGTGGCTCAGCGGGCTAGGGCGTCAGCCACATACACCTGAGCTGGCAGGTTCGAATCCAGCCCGGGCCTGCCAAACAACAATGACGGCTGCAACCAAAAAATGGCCAGGCATTGTGGCGGGCACCTGTGGTCCCAGCTACTTGGGAGGCGGAAGCAAGAGAATCGCTTGAGCCCAGGAATTGGAGGTTGCTGTGAGCTGTATGCCTCCGCACTCTATCCAGGGTGACAGCTTGAGGCTCTGTCTCAAAAAAAAAAAAGAAGCACCCATAATACTAAGCACAACCGAACAGTCAATGAAATATGGATTTTATTATTTTTTATTTTTTGGAGACAGAGCCTCACTTTGTCACCCTCAGTAGAGTGCTATGGCATCATAGCTCACAGCGAGCCACTGTGCCTGGCCTTGCAATACAAATTTTATTTTAGGCTCAGCGCCTGTGGCTCAACGGGCTAAGGTGACAGCCACATACTCCTGAGCTGGCAGGTTCAAATCCAGCCCGGGCCCGCCAAACAACAATGATGGCTGCAACCAAAAAATGGCCGGGTGTTGTGGCAGATGCCTGTAGTTCCAGCTACTTGGGAGGTGGAGGCAAGAGACTCACTTGAGCCCAGGAATTGGAGGTTGCTGTGAGCTGTGATGCCACAGCACTCTATCCAGGGTGACAGCTTGAGGCTCTGTCTCAAAAATAATAATAATAATAACAATAAATAAATATTTGTGTTTGAAAAAGTATTGTGTATTTGTGTTTGAAAAGGCACCTGTGGCTCAAGTGGCTAAGTCACCAGCCATATACACCTGAGCTGGCAGGTTCGAATCCAGCCCAGGCCTGTCAAACAACAATGATGGATGCAACCAAAAAATAGCTGGGTGTTGAGGCAGGCACCTGTAGTCCCAGCTACACTACAGAGGCAAGAGAATTGCTTGAGCCCAGGAGTTGGAGGTTGCTGTGAGCTGTGATGCCACAGCACTCTATCCAGGGGGAGCGCTTGAGGCTCTGTCTCAAAACAAACAAACAAACAAACAGACAAACAACTGGGTGGCATCTGTGGCTCAAGGAGCAAGGTGCTGGCCCCATATACCAGAGGTGTCGAGTTTAAGCCCAACCCCAGGACAAAACTGCAAACGACAACAACAATAATAACCAAATGGCCAGTTATGCCTGAGGTGGGAGGATTGTTTGTACCCAAGAGTTTAAGATCAGGTTGAGCAAAAGGAATACCGTGTTTCTGCAAAAACCAGAAAAATTAGCCAAATGCGGTAGTGTATACCTGTAGTTTCAGCTACTGGGGAGGCTGAGGAAGGAGGATTGCTTGAGTTTGAGTTTGCTATGATGCCACCACTGCACTCTAGCTCAGGCAACAGAGTAAGACTCTGTCTCAAAAGAAACAAAAGCCAATCAACCAAACACAAACACAAATAAAAAAGCCAACTAACAGATGGTTACTGGCTTCCTACTATGTGTACAACACTGGAGTTATGACAAAAGCCAGGCCCCTTCAGTTTAATAGTTCATCTGGTGAAGTTTCAAAATGCACACAGGCAAAATACAAAATAACTTGGTCATGTGGTAAATGAGCTGTGAACAAGGAAGAGCGAGATCGCTGTGGACCTTGATACTTGATCGACCCTTAAAGAAAGCACAAGAATCTTTATGGCTCAGCCCCTTTAGCTCAAGCGATTAGAGTGCCAGCCACATACTGGCAGGTTTGAATCCAGCCTGGTCCGCCAAACGACGACAACCAAAAGGAAAATAGCCGGGCGCCTGTAGTCCCAGCTATGTGGGAAGCCTAGGCAAGAGAATTGCTTAAGCCCAGGAGTTTGAGGTTGCTGTGAGCTGTGATACCCCAGCAGTCTACCCAGGTCCACAGCTTGAGACTCTGTCTCAAAAAAAACAATCTTCAAACTGCAAAACCCTAGGTAGAAGGAGAGTAGAAGAAACTTCAGGCAAGGAATTGGCATAGTGCTTAGGGTTAAACACGTGTTGCATAAGTTAATGGCAACAATTAGCCCATGAATTGATCAAATCAGATTTCTACATGCTGTATAAAGAATTTATGTAATAAAGTCAAGTCCAGGATAATTTCTAACATAGTTGGAGAGTCTTATAATTCAGTGTCACCATAAAATTGAAACACAAATACATGATCCCTCTGACCCCAACTCCCCCCCCATAGTAAGTGACTACCTGGGACAAAAAAATGTGCAACAAAGGATTAATATCCACAATCATAAAAGACATTTTGTGTGTGTGTGTGTTTGTTTGTTTGAGACAGTCTTATTTTGTCACCCTTGGTAGAGTGCTATGGCGTCATAGTTCACAGCAAATTCAAACTCTTGGGCTTAAGTGATTCTCTCTTTTTTTTTTTTATAGAGACAGAGTCTCACTTTCTTGCCCTCAGCGGAGTGCGGTGCCATTGGATGTTTGCCGTGCCAAACGTCCAGCCATTTTTAGAGGCGGGGTCTCCCTCTGGCTCAGTCTGGTCTCAAACTCCTGAGTTGGAGCAATTCACGTGCCTTGGTCTCCCAGAATGCTAGGATTACAGGCGTGAGCAACCACGCCCACACCTATAAAACACATTATTAAAAAAGAAGCCAACAGGCTCGGCGCCTGTGGCTTAATGGGCTAAGGCGCCAGCCACGTACACCTGAGCTGGCGGGTTCGAATCCAGCCCAGACCCGCCAAACAACAAGGCCAGCTGCAACCAAACAATGGCCCAGA
Organism: Arctocebus calabarensis; assembly: GCA_963573935.1. NCBI lineage: Eukaryota > Metazoa > Chordata > Mammalia > Primates > Lorisidae > Arctocebus > Arctocebus calabarensis. The sequence continues at coordinate 30,045 of CAUYON010133989.1, forward strand.
GTTGTGGCAGGCGCCTGTAGTCCCAGCTATTTGGGAGGTGGAGGCAAGAGACTCGCTTGACCCCAGGAATTGGAGGTTGCTGAGAGCTGTGATGCCACAGCATTCTATCCAAGGTGACAGCTTGAGGCTCTGTTTCAAAAAAAATCCAACAAAAAATTAGTCATTGATAGTAAACAGGCAAGCGAGTGGCCAATAAACATATGGAAACATCTTTAACCTCCCTAGTATCATAAATGTAAATTAAAACAGCAGTGAAATAGTATTTTGGCTCAACTGATGTACAAAAATGAGGAAGATTCAGGAAGACTGTAGGGGAAATTGAGTGTCATAATGTTAATAAAAATGTAACTTCACGTGGGCTTTGTAAAGCCTTATCCAGAGGGCAATTTAATGGAATGTATACACACAAAAACACCATAGAGTACTACCCAGCCATAAAAAGGCATGGAAAATGTCTTTTGCAGCAATTTGGATGGACTTGGAGACCGTTATCCTAAGTGAAGTATCTATCAGAGGAGTGGAAAAACGAACACCACATGTTCACCGATATGTAGGCGTTATATGATGGGGGCACAGCCACAAAGAGACTGGACATGGGAAAGGAGAAGGGGGGAGCCAAAGGGATGAGGGTTAAGAATTTAACTACTGGCTCAGCGCCTGTGGCTCAACGGGCTAAGGCGCCAGCCATGTACACCTAAGCTGGCGGGTTCGAATCCAGCCCGGGCCTGCCAAACAACAATGATGGCTGCAACCAAAAAATGGCC
>CAUYON010133990.1:0-49711 GCA_963573935.1 Arctocebus calabarensis
CGGGAGATTGGAAGGGACGGGAGGACAGGCGGCGGCTCCCGCAGCTTGTTAACTCCAGAATCCCGCCGGCTAGCGGGCGGCAGCTCCTACGCCCCTCGCCGATATATAAACGCTTCTCCCCGCCCCGAGCCCGACCCTCCCCGCCCCGGCGGCCCCGGGCCCAGCGCACGTCCCTCGGGAGGGGGGCGCAGACCTGGGGAGGTGACGGAAGCGAGAGTTGGGGGATTCCAAGGGCCGTCCCCCTCATGGAGTTCATGCCCTCTGGACCGTGGGGAGGAAATTGAAAGCGGGAAAATTGAGGTGTTGGTGAAGTGCGCCTTTGCGCCGGCCGACTGGCAGGACGTGCAGATAGGGGCGGACAGAAGGCAATAGCTTTGCTCCCACTGTTGAAACTGCTGTCTTTTGGCGGGTTTGCCTATGTTCTGGGGGCTTTTTGCACAAAGCAAAGTCTAGTAAAGGGCTCCGAGAGTATTTGGCTAGAGAGAACTCCCTTTTGCTTGGGAATGGGGACCCCAGTGATTTAGATTAAGGTCAATGCTCACTAATCCCCCTCCTCCGAATTTAGGAGTCGGAGAATATTCTGTACTCTTTGCGGACCTTTTTCTCCTTAGGCTATCTGCCCATTCATCTATCCATATTTTCGTTTCATGCATTTTTGAACACCTACTATGCACTACTATTAGGTGCTTGTAATAAAAAGCCGGAGAAGTCGGGTTGGGGAGACAAACATGGAAACAGAAAACGGGGTGGCAATTGCTGTTTGCAGTAAATGATGTGGGCTGGGGGTTCACAGAAAAGGGAATCCTGAATACATGCAGGGAAAAGAAGGTCCCAGGCAAATAAAATAGCAGCTGGGAAGACAAGGGGAGCATTGCCTTTCTCCAGGGGAGCCAAAAGTTTGTTTGACTTTTAAAATTCTCTTCTTGTGTGATCCTAAGTAAAGAAAATTTTAAAGACAGATAAGTGGACAAATGGGATCTGAATGCAGGCAGCCTAACTTTGGGGTGTGTGTTTACCCACTCTAATGTACCTAGCATGGAGTGTGCACTTGGTCAATGTCAAGTTCAAAACAGATTGTTTATCAAGGAATGGGGATTGCTCTGGAATCCAGGGCATAATGTGAGGTCTCAGCTAGACCACCCACCAGCTGCAACTTTGGGTAGGTCCTTAACCTCACTTTCTTTCTCAGTGGAGTGTAAATGGAGACAATGCTCTTCAGTGTGCCTCCTGGAGTGTCCTGGAGTATGAGGCTTCATGTTTCGGTTCATAGACTTGGTGCTACCACACCAGGATTTCAAAATAGTGATTCATATGTGAATCCCTTGGCTTTGCACAGGAAGGTTGGGAGAACACTGGAACAACAACAGTAGAAAAGCAAACATGAGAGCATCTCAAATTATTATTGACTCTACCTAGAACGATTAAAATTAAGAAAGTCAAGTTTTCAGATTCTCATGTTATTTATAAAAATACAACTTATAACACAAGTATATTTTCCTCATTCCAGGGTCATTATTGAAAGAGGCAGATGTGAATCTTAGGTTTCAGGGTTTCCACCTGCTTCCCAGCCCACTCAAAGCCATTTTTAAAAGTGTATCACATATGCAAACAACACTTATTCTATGACAGCCACATAGGAAAGCTAGTATGATAGAAAGGCTTCTGGGAGTCATGAGTCAGCGACCCATGGCCCAACCAGGACCATGATCACGTCAGTCTAGTGGGAAGATGTGGTAATACTGCCTAACAATGAGCCGAATCCCTTTGCCATATTGTTTTGAGACATCTTAAAACACTCTATCTGATGCCCTGGGCCTCTGATGTCCAAACCAGTTTCACAACTGGATCATACTTGGACCAGTACCCAAAGAATGAAGCTTCCTTTCACCCAACCTACAACCAAAAAGGCAGAGAAAGAAGAGAGGTCTTAGGGTTTTGTAAATGCAGGTGGTTGCCTGAAGTGACCCCAGTTTTTCCCATTGTGCAACCCTGATTTCTGGACCAGAGAAATGATGGGCAAGTGGCCAGTACTCTTTGTGTTTTCCTGGAGCTTTCCCAGGAACATCTGTAACTTAAGGGGATAGGGGTGCCATAAGTGTTTGGTCAAGGTTTTTGAAGGCCAAAACAAGCTCACAAAATGGTCATTAAATATGTTAGAAGACAAGGGCAACCATTAACCTGAGCACATTTATCCCCAACAGCATTGGGGCACTGGATATCTTGTCCATTCATAGTTCAAGCCTTTGAGAAAAATGCTGCTGCCATTACCCTAGGAAGATCCATGTTGACTTCTGAAATGTCTCTAAATCTCAACACATCTACACCTTCACACGTTAGACCCTCAAGCTACTGAAGTTGCCTTCTGTTTGGTTTTCCAAAGTCAAATCTTTACTCATTCCATCACACCCATTTTTTGCCAGTTCACATGTCACTATTCTGACAGAGAGATAGTTCTTAAATACATATGTGATTAAATCACTCTGCTGAGTGAATGCTATAAAGGGCTCCCTGCTGCCTGGAGAGCAGAGCCCAAATTCAAGGCCCCTTTTCTCCCTCTCTATTCTTCCTTCTTGTCTCATTCTCTGCCATCTTGCCATACTCTCACCACTAATAGTGAGCTCTGGTGCCCTGTTAATGACCCACATTACTTGATCTCATGATATTTTAATATCTCCTTGTTATTATCAAGGCTATTTGCTCAGCATTTATTTATTTATTCATTTAGCAAAATATATATAAGGAGACTTCAAAAAATTAATGAAAAAATAGAACATTAAAAATAAAAATATATAAATTTTATTTCTCAACATGAACTCTGTCAAGTTTAAGACATTTTTGTAAGCCAAGATACTAACCATTTAGTCCATTCCTAAAGAACTGACAGTCCTGGGAATATAAATCATGTCAATGCAGTCTTTTTTATATTAATAACTGAAAAAAAAAAAAGAATGCCCTTTAGTGATTTTTTTAAGATCAGGACACCTAACAAACACAAACAATGTAACCTAATTGTCTATATCCTCGTACTTATCTAAAATTTTAAAAAGATTAGGAAACAAAAGAAGTCATAGGGGCCTAGAATTTGGCTCATACCTGTACTCCTAGCACTTTGGGAGGATTTCTTGAGGCCAGGAGTTTAAGACCAGCCTGAGCAGAGAGAGATCCTGTCTCTACAAAAAAACAAAAATTAGCCCAGCACAGTAGCATGTGCCTGTAGTCCCAGCTCCTTGGGAGGCAGGAGGATCATTTGAGTCCAGGAGTTGGGACTGTAAAGTGGAGGCCCAATGTTTTATGAGAAGAATGATCAGGAGCACTGTGATGGTGGAGAAGAATATCTTGATGAAGATTTCCAGACATTTTTCTGCTGAAGTTTTTGCTAACTTTTTCAGAACACCATCATAATAAGCACATGTTATAGTTCTTTGGCCCTCCAGAAAGTCAATAAACAAAATGCCTTGAGCATCCAAAAATAAAGCAAAACCTATTTCCTTTGACTTTGGTTGATTTATTTCTGCTTTGACTGGACGACTTCCATGTCTTGGTAGCCATTGTTTTGTGCTTTGTCTTCAGAATCATCATGGTGAAACCATGTTTCATCTCCTATTATAATTTTTTGAAGAAATGCTTCAGGATCTTGATTTCATTTGCTTAAAATTTCCATTGAAAGCTCTGCTCTTGTCTGAAAGCTGATCTGGGCACAATGTTTTTGGCACTCATTGAATGGAAAATTTGCTCAATATCAATGTTTTAGTCAGAATTGCAAAAGCTGAATCATTTGAAATGTCTATGACGTTCGTACAGACGTAGAATTTTTTCCTCAAAAACCGATGTGCATGATCTTCTACTGCAAACTTCATCTTCAACATTGTCTTTTGCCTCTTTAAAAAAAAATTATCCATTTGTATATTGCTAATCTTGGGGCCTGGGTAATTGTCCTCATAAACTTCTGATCGGTGATGTGATTTTTCTTCCACTGAAATTTCGTCATAAATTTGTTGTTTGTTCTTTCTTCAATTTTAGCAGAATTTCTCAAATAGGGACTCTTACAAACTGACATCTTATCCTTAGTGCTCAAACGAGGTTCTGTTCAGACATGCTATACCAAGTTAGTAAGAGTTTATTTTAATGCAAAAAAAAGTGAAATCCATGCATAGTGTTTTCATAATATGTATTTCCATGAACTGTTCAAAGATATTCTTATATATTGAATGTTTACTCAGGGCTAGGAACTGTACAGAGTGTAATCATTTTTATAATGATAACCTATATTTTCATCATAAATTAAAATCATATACTGAACTATCATTTTATGTGGATTATTAAGATCCATTTATTTATCAAACATTTATTAAAAACCACATACTGTATTAGATACCATGATGCAATCAACTATTGTCTGATTGCCCTTAAAGACCTCAGAGTCGTATCTCAAGAATGGAAGAAAAAGTATCCAATGTACTCAGCCCTAATATGAAGCTAATTTATAGCTTTCATATGAAGGCTAAAACCCAATTATAGCACAAGAATACAGGGAAAGGGGAAAGGGAGGGGAGGGGAGGGGGGAAGATGGGTAGAGGGAGGGCAATTAGTGGGAACATACCTATGGTGCATCTTAGCAAGGGACTGGTGAAACTCATTAAAAGTAGAGTATCAATGTCTTTATATAGTGATCAAGAAAATGCCAGGAAGGCTATCTGTAACAGTACGATCAAAATATTTCTGAATGTATATGAAGCACATTGTGCCCTATGATTGCACCAATGTACACAATTATGATTCAATAAAATTATAAAAAAACCACTGCCCTAGAAATATTTTAATAATGTTCAATTTTTGTATGTCCAGCTACACTCATTTCTTTAAATCTACCTTTGTTTTCTTCTCAAATAGATTGATACATGCACAGAGACACACATAAACCACAAGAAACCAACTTCCAAGAGGTACAATGAATATATATATCCCAGAATGCAGTAAGGAGCTTTAACTGATCAGATGTGTGGTGGTGGACAAGAGCTTGTCACAATGCTGTGTCCCCACCATGCCCAATAAGCAGAAAGCGCAGATGCTGATGAGGACTCAGTGACACAGGAAGGTGCACAGGCTTGGGCAGAACAGGACCTTCTCTGCTCTGGCAGGCTCACTGCTAGCGGCTCATGGTGCCCTTGAGTTATGCTCTTACCCCACAGATGCTTTACAGAGGCTCTGGGCCAGGTGGAGGGCTCTCCTGGGGCTTGAGGACGGCCTCCCCACACCATGGACAGAAGTTGAGGCTCCATCCAGGCCCCAGTGGATCTGCAGAGGAATGGGCTCCAGATCATGACATCAGATGTAGGGGGAGGGTACAGGAGCCACCCCAGCCTGCGGGCTCCTTCAGGGCCCTGGCACATCCACAGTGTCCAAAGCAGGGCTGGGCTGTAAGCAGTTGGAGTGGCTGATAGCAAAGAGAGGAGGAGGCTGCAGATAGGGAAATCTTGCCATAAAGAAAGAAGGCTCAGGCCAGGTGGTGGCTCCTTCCTATAAACCCAGCACTCTGGAAGGCCCAGGTGGATGGATTATCTGAGTTGAGGAGTTTGAGACCAGCCTGAACAGGAGTGAGACCCCGTCTCTACTAAACATAGAAAAATAAGCTGGGCCTTGTGGTAGGCACCTGTAGCCTTAGCTACTTGGGAGGCTGAGTCACTCAAAGCCCAAGAGTTTGAGGTTGCTATGAGCTGTGACGCCATGGCACTCTACCCAGGGCACAGGGTGAGACTCTGTCTCAAAAAAAAAAAAAAAAATAAGCTCAAGTACCCTGAAGTCTGACACAGGGGCCAGATGCAGCAACCCCAAACTGGGTGGGAATGGGAGTGGGGGCTGTATGATGGGAGGGCAGGACTCAGGCTGCAGGTGCCCTGGCACTGTCATCCCTAATTCCTGGGCTACTGGGAGCCCAGCCACCCTCTGCCTAGAGAGCACGGCTCTGAGCATTTGACCCCATTAGGGTCCCACTTGACCCTGTTAGGGTCCCACAAGACCTTGTTTTTAAACTCTCCCTGTGCTTAGTGAGGGATTTGAGACATTTAGATAACTTCACTCAGAGCAAGCAACTTCCTCCAGGCTGCAAACTACAGGAAGAGACTTAATGCCCAGCAGCCCAAGTCTCTAATCACCAAACATTGAGATCAAAGTTCTAGAAAAAAAGCTTTACTCCTTCACCCAGCCACAGTCATCCCTCCACCCTTTCGTGTATTCAAACCTCTACTGGCCCAAGAGAGAGGCACACTTGTCCTTGGAATCAGAGAATATTCCAGGGTTCAAGCATCACCCCATTCCCCTCGCTAAAGCAGGCTCTGGAATGAGACCACGCCCACGCACACCCACAACCCCCACAGCCATCACCCCTGGGACAAAGGAATTCCTCCTGCAAATCCTTCTATAAAATGCTACTGGCAACTGTACCTGGTTTTTCTTTGAAAGGAACCAGAGTTCTAAGTTACCCCTGAGGGGTAGGCCCTGCCAGGGCCGGGGTCAGTGATCCTGAGAATGGTCAGCCATTCCCCCAGGATGGCCAAGGCCAAAGCAGGCTGTGACAGGAGCTGAGGGGGAGAGGGCAGGCCAGAGGACCAACACCCAGGTCACTGCCTTTCTCCGGGACTCCCCGAGGGGCTGGCCCTGGGTGTGGGGAGCCAGAGAGAAGGAGAAGGCTGAAGATTCTGGGCTTTGTCAAGGCTGAAGATTGCCAGAGCCGCTTGACCATGATCAAAGGGTGGCCTCTCCCCCTTCTCAATAGCCCTAAACACTTGTAAGAATGTGGACTCCAGCTCAGGCCTCTGGCCATGCGGGCAAAAGGTGAGGCTAATTAGAAGCAACTTTTGGAAAGATGCCTGGAATCTGAAGCTCATAGGCAGCAGGGAAGGACGCCCTGCCCAATAGAAACCAGGCCCCAGGGCCGCTTAGGAGCTCTGTCCAGGATGATATCATTAAAGTTGAACCCTAACTAGAAGCCTTCAAACAGGCAGCCATCTGTCCCCCTCCCCCATCCCCAGCTTGTTAGATTGTTCTGGGAAAATCCTGGCATCCAAAGGCCACCCCTTTACGGGCCCTGGCTCCTCCTGAGGTCTGTCAGCCCCAGGTCACTGACACATCGTGAATGAGCCAGAATCCTCAGGCCCAGGGCCAAGCCCGTCCTCAGGGGCTTGCAGGACAACCCATTAAGTCCCACTTCCCCTTACATCTCATTATCATTTGGGGTCACCCAGGAGAGCAGGGCCAGGTCTGTCCCTTTGGCCCAACACCTCAAGAAATGTATATGGGACTGTAGTCGCCTCCTATGGCTGCCAGAACAGAGTACTGCACACTGGGTGGCTCCAGTCATTAGGGCTGGTTCCTTCCAGAAGCTTTGAAGGAGACTTCTCTGGACGTTTCTCCGGCTCCTGGGGCATCATGGCCTCAGGCTCTGTGAGGCGGCTCTCTTCAAATATCCCTCTTTTAGTGACACCAGGCATTGGATTTACAGGCCACCCTGCTCCACGATGATTTCACTTATTCACATCTGCAAAGACCCTATACCCAAACAAGGGCACATTTGTGGGACATAACTGGGCCCACTACAGGAATGGCTGGAAGAAGGAGCAATGATTCAGCCCAGAAAACCCTTCTGAAGCACTGTCTCCTGGACTTGGCTGAGGTGTACATGGCCAGCCTTCCTGTGCAAGGGGTGTGGGTACAGGAGGCAGGGCTGTCAGAGGGGCCGAACCAGGGAGCCTCCCTGCCCCTGCCTCTGGGTGCAAACAATAGAAGTTCTCAGTCACTAGTTGTGACCCTATTGCCAACACACACACCAGGCTACAGTGTGGGGGTTGGATGTGCCTGTGTTGGGGGCAGGCATGGGGGTACGTGTTTGGTGGGTGTGGTATGGAGGTTTTGTGGAGGGGCTGTGTGTGGATGTGGTATGTGGTACAGTAGGTATGATAGGACATATAGATTACATGGGTGCGTTTGGTGTACGGTGTTTCTGGTATATGCTGTGTGTGATGTGTGTGGTATATGTGCAATGTGTGAGGTGTGGGTGGGTGTGGTACACGGGAGGGATGTGTGTGGTGTATGTAGTGTATACAGACATGACAGTGGACGTTCTCCTCACTCTGTTTATTTGGGGAGACTCTGCAGTGGATGGATTTGATGTACTTTATAAGATAAAAAATGCTTTTAAGAACCCAGGAAAGAATGTATAGGTCCCCAGATATGGAGGTGGGAGAGGAGGAACTCTATTCTTTGGGGTGAGGTCATCGCTAAATGAAGGGTGCATTAGTGATCATCTCAGGCTGCCATAACAAGTGACCCAGACTGAGTGGGTGACACCACAGAAACTTGCTTTTTCACAGTTCTGGAACTGGGAAGATCAAGATCAACATGCCATCAGGGTTGGTTTCTGGTGAGGACTCTTCTCCTGGCTTGCAGGCAGCTGCCTTCTTGCTGTGTCTTTACATGGCTTTTACTCTGTGCACACATGAAAAGAGAGACCTCTCTGGCATCTCTTCCTTTTCTTATAAGAAGATCAATTTTATTGGATTAGGGCCCACCCTCATGATCTCATTTAATCTTAGTAACCTCCTTAAAGTTCCTATTCCTGTTTCAGTACCATTGGGGGTTAGTGTTTCAACATATGAATTGAGGGGGACACGATTCCTGATTCAGTCCATAAGAGGTAATCAGGGAACTAGATATCAAGGTTGCCTTTTCTATTTAAGAGGACATAAAGCACTGAGGAGAGGAATGTTGACAGAATTCAGAAAATGGCACACGCTCACCCCCAGGATGCTGAGGTGTGAGGCGGGAAGGGTAGCTGGCTTGTTACAGCTCTGGCAACTGCCTGTGAGGCTGTGTAAGTGTGCTTGTACCTACAGGAAACACCAAGGAGCTTCTCGGCTCCCTGCAGGCCCCTCAGTCCTCACATGAGGGCTGTGAAGACTGTGTGAGGAACAAGGATCCTTTGTGGCCTTGGAACCACACACTGAGGGGGACTGAAGGACAGCTTCCCAGGAGATCACACACAGACTCTAGGGAGCCCAGAGCTGAGGGGGCTCCAGGCAAGGAATGATGACCAAGGGATCTGATGCCACCTGTCCTAACATGGGTGTCCCCAAATCAGCAAATGCAAACGTAGAAAATTCTAGAGTTATCTGAAGGAGCCTGGCTTCTATCAGGCAGTCACACTGGATCCTCTCAAATCTTCCTCAGACACTCCTTGAAGGCAGCTTAGTATCAGCCTTCAGACCTTCCAGACTCTGTCCTTCATGCCACACTGGAAGAAGGCAACATTCAGAAGACACCCAGGAAGCCACCTGAGGAGAGTCACTTCCCCTCCCAGATGGACAGTGACAATAAAGGGGGTTCCTTCCTTCGCTGCCCTTTCTGAGGGGCAGCCAGGCACAGTGGAAGACCCTATGATGGGGCCGAGGCACAGCAAAGGCATCCTGGGGACATTCACATGCTGCTAAGCCTTGACTTCCTTACCTTTTGGTGGGCAGGTCTCAGGAACAGTGGATCAGATGGTACTCTGCCTATGAAATCAATTTGCAAAATGCCAACACCAGCCAAGAAAATCCAGGATTCATCCAAAGTGCTGCCCTCTGCATTGAAGAGGCACTCCTGAAGTAGCCGCCCACCACGGAGCCCCATAGTCCCTAAACTCCCGTCACCAAGGGCTGGCGTCTGCAGATCTGCTTCTCAGCACCTCTGCTGGGAGGAGGTGGTGATGGCCCACGTTGCTGCATGTGGAGTAAGTTTATTTGCTGCTGGGATTCCCCAGTCACTTACAGCTAAAATAACTGCATCCACATGGTATTTGTTTATAGAGAATTTTACTCGTGTTTCACTGAGTACCTTCCTTTCCAGTGAGTGACTGAACCACCACTCACTAGTTTCCTCTTCCTCAGTTATTACTGTTTCCTGTTCCCTGAGCACAGTTTGAACCACGTTAGATGTGTCAGTATAGTGCAAGGGTTCAGTGTTGGGTGAGGGGTAAGAATATGGTCCATCACGTATTATTTAGGCAAATTCCACCAATCACTTAACCCCTCTTAATAGCCTCAGTGTCCTGATCTGTGAAATGGAGACAATAACTGTTGACTACCTGACAGACTACCATGATAATCAAATTTAAAATCATCTGATAATTCCCTCTAATGGGAATCACTACTGAAAGAAGTAGCACGGAGTTATTTCATCTTGCTTTTAGCAAAATAGAATGGGACTTATCTGACCAAACTCCCTGCCAAAATAAGAAGAAACACTGGATAAAATGCAAAGATCCCAGGGATAAGAACACTGAGGTGAACCTGAGATTTTGTGCTGCTTTTACCCTCCAGGTATTTGAACACCCATAACAGTATGACGCTGAGAGGATTAGATGCCAAGCAGAAAGGAGCTACTATGAGCGAGCTACCCAGCTAAGCAAAGTTTCATCAATCTCACAGGTCTAAGGGGGAAAAAATGGAGTCCAAGGCTATCAAGTCAGCCAAGAGCTGAGTTCCTTAAGGGATAAGGAAAGTGAACCCAAAATCCTGCATCACTGGTCTCCTCAGAGTGATTTCTGATTTGCAAACAGTGGCCCAGAATCTGACAGGGCATAGAGAAAGCAAAAGTTAATTGGCTGAAAAGCTGAGTTTTGGGCAATGTTTCACTATGTTGTGGTTAAATTGCTCAAAGTACACCAAGGAGCATCACAAATGAATAACAATAATCCAGAAATAAACTTGGTCTTATAAAGACTGAAGATCACCTCAAGTCAGCTCACTATCTGCTTGAATTAAAACGATCTATCCCTAATCTCACTGCCTATGATAAGCAAAAGTCAACCTTTCCTAGGGGAAGATAACAAATTCAGAACCTCAACAATTTATGATCACAATGTCTAGCATTTGGTCAAAAATTATCAGACACGATGGACATAGCACCAAGAGAACAAAGTCTCAAGAGTACTGTAAAAACAAATACCCATCAACAACAGAATGAGTAGATAAAATGTGGTATATTTATATAAAGTATCGTTACATAGCAATGAAAAAGTTGCTGCCGAGAATATCATGGACAAATCTCAGATACAATTTCAGATACAAAAGAGTAAATGTAATTTTATATATATATATATATATATATATGGCTGGTCTCAAACTCCTGAGTTCAAGTAATCCACCTGCCTCAGCCTCCCATTACAGGCATGAGCCACCATACCCAACCTACAATGAAATATATTTATAGGAAATTCAAGGACACACAAAATTTATCCATGGTAATAGAGGTCAAAAATTGGTTATCTTTAAGGAAAATATCAGATACAAGGAATAAGAAGGAGACTTTAGGGGTACGAGGAACTTAAAACATCTTGATCTGATTCATGATTATTGAGATGTGAAGATAGATATAGCTATGGATGTGTGTGTGTAACATTTCGTCAGGCTAAATAAACACGTTGGATGACAGTATGTAAGTTACATTTTGTCAAAAAAAAGAGAACTAATCATTCTAAGTGAATAAATACAATTCAATACATAATTTTCGAAGTAGATGAGCTATAGCTGAAGAGAAAATTAGAGACCTGGAAAATAAGCCAATACATAATTAAGTACAGAAAGAAAAATATAAATGAAAACACAGAAAATCACTTTAAGAGAAATTTGGGGCAAGAAGCAAGTAACATATGAGCAAAAAATAAAATAAGACACTAGACAGATTTAAGCCCAAATATATCCGTAATTATAATAAAATAAAGTATTAAATTAAAAAACAAATTATCAGAATAGATAAAACACAAAGTCCAACTCTATGATGCTTACAAAAGACAGACCTTAAATATGAGGTGAAAGTAAAAGAATAGAAAATGATATATCACACAAAGGATATATCATTAACCAAAGTATACTCAGTGATGTATAATATTAACAAATTAAACTCAAAAGTAAGAGACATGAATAGAAAAAAGGATATATTTTATAACAATAATTTGGTCAGTTTTCCAGGAAGACATAACAATTTCAAATGTATTAATTACCTAATAATAGAAGTTTAAAATATACAAATCAAGGCTCAGCACCTGTAGCACAGTGGTTACAGCACCAGCCACATACACTGAGGGTGGCAGGTTTGAACCTGACCCAGGCCAGCTAAACAACAATGTCAACTGCAACAAAAAATAGCCAGACTTTGTAATGGGTGCCTGTAGTCCCAGCTACTTGGGAGGCTGAAGCAAGAGAATCTCTTAAACCCAAGAGTTAGAGGTTGCTGTGAGCTGTGATGCCACAGCACTCTACCAAGGGTGACATAGTGAGACTCTGTCTCCAAAAACAAAAGAAAACAAACAAACAAACAAAAAATATATATATACAAATCAAATATTTCCACAAATAAACAGAAAATAAATGATTCCACTATAAAATGGGATATTTTAACAAATATCTCACTAAAACAGAGAGAAGAAACAGATAAAAATATCAGTGAATATATAGAAGATATGAGCTACATGTTGAAATCTCAACAATTTCAAAAAATTGAAATTGGCTACAATTGTGGGGAAATTAATATTCCCAAATACTCTTTTAAATAACCTATCAGTCAAAAATACATAATAAAATTACAAATATTTAGAAAGGAATAAAAATGAAAATAGAACAAATGAAAACTTAAGATTAAAACTAACACAATGTTCAGAGGGAAATAAATGCACATAAGAGAAAAGAAGACTAAGTGTTAATTATCAAAGTCTCCATCTCAAGGAATTAGAAAGAAAAACTAAGTGCAGAGAAGAAAGAAATAAAGCTTAAGGGATTGTTGAGAAAACATTTCTGAATATAGCTCCTGTCTAATAGGGTTCGCCTACAATGAGATTCACATGTGACCCACAAAGTTTTTGATAGATTTATATCATCAAAACACTACTAGCTTAAACTGAAATGGATAAAAATAGAACTAAATAAAAGGAATCAGTTTGACCCACAAAATTTTACTGATAATAAGAAGGCTATGAAAACTACTCCACTGCAAACATGTACTACTTTTCAAAAAGGTATATTAAAAAAAAAAAAAAAAACAGGACCCTGTAGCACCTGTGGCTCAGTGAGTCGGGTGCCGGCCCCATATACTGAGGGTGGCAGGTTCAAACCTGGCCCCGGCAAACTGCAACAAAAAAATTGCCAGGCGTTGTGGCAAGCACCTGTGGTCCCAGCTACTCAGGAGGCTGAGGCAAGACAATTGCCTAAGCCCAAGAGCTGGAGGTAGCTGTGAGCTGTGATGCCACAGCAGTCTACCAAGGGTGACAAAGTGAGACTCTATCTCTAAAAAAAAAAAAAAAAGACTCTGGCTTGGTGCCTATAGCTCAGCGGTTAGGGCACCAGCTGCTTATGCTGGGGCTGGTGGCTAGAACCCAGCCCTAGCCTGCCAAACAACAACAACTACAACAAAAAAATAGCTAGGTGTTGTGGTGGGCACCTGTAGTCCTAGCTACTTGGGAGGCTGAGGCAAGAGAATCACTTAAGCCCAAGACTTGGAGGTTGCTGTGAGCTGTGTGACGCCACGGCAAGGTTTCAGAATTGCTATGGACCACTCACCATAGCAATTTTTGTCTCTCATTCCCCCTGTTTTAAGGGCAGGATCTATAGAGTATATACCTCACCTGTCCCACCATTGTGAATTAGGCATGAAGGCAGATAGCTCATCTCTAGTTTCACAGGTCTAAAGACTGAGAAGAACTACACTCCATCTACTCTACTGGAGGAGCTGTATTTAAAGAGCATCCTCTCAGAGACAGCAACCTTGGCAGAGTGTGAACCATGCATGGGAGAAAAGAGGGGGTAGATATAGATGGAGGGAAGCTTTAATCTGCCCAGGATGCTATAACAGAACATCACAAATTGGGAAGCTTATAAACAACAAATATGTCCTCTCACAGGTCTGGTGTCTGACAAGTCCAAGATCAAGGTGCCAACAGATTTGGTGTCTGGTGAGGGCGCTCTTTCAGGTTCATAGACCTTCTTCCTGTGTCTTCACATGGTTAAGGGATAAGATACCCCTGGTGCCTCTTTTAGGGCACTAAGCCCTCATGACCCAATCTCCTCCCAACACCATCACCTTGAGGGTTATGATTTCTACATAGGAATCTGGAGGACAGAAACATTCAGACCACAGAAAGGGGAGTGTGGGGTCAAGAAGGGTTTTTGTTTGTTTGTTTGTTTTTAATGGAATAGAATTGAACCCCAATCAAGGGTCAGAAAAGTACATTCTGCCTCTCAGGGAGGAACTGAAAAGCCACACGGCTCGTTAAATAGCACCCATATCCCTTGATAAGCCCCAGGACACAGAAGCCAGCTCCTAGCACAGGGCCAAGAACATGCAGACACTTGCAGAGGGAGCAATGAACCTCATTTAACCCTTGAAATGAGCCTAAGAAGTGCACATTCTTGGTCTCCCTCTGCACGTGAAGGGACAAAGGCCCGGAGAAGGAATGAGAAATGGCCAAGATGTCAGAGCTGGGGACAGGTCCCGCTCCCTAAAGACAAATAGCAGGCCTGATTTACATCTGGTGGACACAGAGAAAAAAAACTATCTTACTTTAAAACCTATGACACAAAGAACACTGAGGGGGAGAAATGAAAGCTATGACGAGGGTTCCTCACACTTCAATTTCCTTCCCCTTGTATTTCCTCAATCTCTCTTCTCCCTTTTTCCTCTTTCTCTGCACTCAGTAGCTGACTTGTATCCCTTTAAATACTTCCCAAGGAAGCAGCCTGAACAGTCTTTCCCACAGATTTGAAAATTCTCTGCAATAAAAATGTCAAGGGTGAAATAAGACAATGCGTTTTCTCAGCTCAACATCAGGCCAAATTACATACTAAAGGACCAACATCGGAACAATAAAACTCAGGGTGAGAGTCACCTTTAACTTTCTGGAACCCTGGTTACGGTCCAGATTAAACAGAGTGGGGGCTGGAGCTAAAGTTGTCATTCTCTGAAGTTTTTCATACATGGGGCACAAATCCACTTGGTCCCTTCCCAAGCTCCCCCCAACTACTCCACACTCCCTGCTAAAATGATACAAACTCTGCAGGGGCTCTGAGGGACACTCACTGAGAGTGACAGCTGAGAAAGTGAAAAAGTGTTCTTCTGTGCCAGCATTAAAAGCCTGCATTGGACCTGCTCAGAGTTCCTCATCAGAGGACAGCTGCCCTGGGGGCCCAGCATCACTAGGGCTGCAGAAGCCACCCATTCCTAGCTCTGCACGGGACACAAGACAGATGAGGCGTAACTAAATGGAGGGTTCCAAACATGCACACCCCAAACAGACCAGCTCTTCCAGGCCAGCAGCACAGAGCCAGTGCCCCCCGATAGTGCTGTGCCAGGCAGAGCATGCAGGTTCAGACACCTCATACCTGGGGAGCAGGCAAGTGTCCAGGGGTTCCTCTCATCTTTGTGTCTTTCCTCAGGGCAGCACCTACTTATGCTTCCCATAGCATTTTTTTAAAACCTTATTTAGTTGAAAAGACTTAAAGACCCTCTCCCAAAGTACCTGAAAGTCCTCTCTCTATCCAAACAGCAGCTTGCACTTTGTTGCTCCAGCAATAACCAAGGTGGCTTTCCCTGGACCTTCATGATGGTAGAAGACAGTGCGAGTACCAGGCATCAGCACATGACTGACTAGAGGGGCCTGGCACTCATACCCACCCCCCAAACCCTACAAAAAAGGGACCAAAATAATAAATCCACAATTATATTTCAACTGGAGTGACTGAGAAAGTGTGCTGAACAGCACAGGGATCACTGAAATCTTCATGGAGCACAGAAGCCCAGGATAACACCACAGAGAGGGGTGTGAGGCATCCTGCCTCTGCCACACTGTCTCCTCTGCTAGGACTGGCTCAGAGTCACGTGGACATCTTCCTAGAGGTAAGAAACAAGCTGGAGACCCTCAGCAGTCCACGTCACTGCTCTAGATACCAGCAGACATTGCTACAGGAGGGTCCCGGTCCTCATAGGATCCACATCCAATGTGGATATTTGCTGGAAGTCTGCATGACTGCTCTGCCCACAGCAAGAACCCCCTGATACCCCACACCTCCATGACCGGACCTGCTACAGCACAGCACCATGTTGAAGCCAGACCCACAACTGCATAACACCCTTCCCTAGGGCCAGTAGTCACCAACTCACTCTATGCCTGAGACCCCTCCATCATTCCTCCACACACAGGTGCTGCAGTATCAACACCCCCACATCCTAGAGCCTAGGTCCAAAGGCAAACTGGAACCCCAATGTCCAAACCCATTGGACCCATCACAGCAGGGAAGCCCCACATAGCTGCCTGCCTCTGTTCCTCCATCCTTGGAATGACGGCGGGACAGGAGGTTACCCCACTCCACTGAAGAGAACCCTGTTTAGCTACCTGGCCCTCCCCCAACCCAACAGACAGCCCAGAAGCAGCCCTACATCCACAGATAGAACCTAGTGCAACTTCCCTTCCCAGCCAGCACAGGCCTGTCCCCAGCCCAGCAGCTGGCCTAGTAGGAGCCCCACTCCCTGGAGAGACCCCCACACAGCTAACTAGACTATGCATGCCCCAACCAAACAGGTGACTCAAAAGTGGCCCTCACTATCAGAGAGCCATTCCAGGCAGCTCCTGGCCTGCATGCTCTCACCCTTGGTACAACAACTGGCCTGGCAGTGGTTTTTCTCTTCAGAGAGTTCACCACACAGCCTACCAGCCCACAGTACTCAAATACACCTTGTCCAACAGCCAACTCACTACTCCTGCCTCCAACAAAACTGCTCCACTGCCATCACAGCTTGTTGCAGCCTGTGACAATTACAGAGGTCACAGATAAGGATACAGCAGGGGACTCTATATAGAGACCACACTACACAGCCTACCCAGAATTAAAACCAACACACCATTCCCAACCAGGATCCTACAACCCATCGATAGGGAAAAGCCTCTGCCTACAAAAGCCACCTCATAAAAATGAAAAAAAGGAACTGTTCCATTAGATGTGCAGATAGATAGCAACATAGGGACATTAAGAAACATGAAAAAGCAAGGAAACATGATACCCCAAAGGAATATAAGTCTCCAGTAACTGACCCCAAAGACAAGGACATTCATGAAACACCTAAAAAAGAATTCAAAATAATGATCTTAAGGAAACTCACAGAGATACCAAAGAATACAGGAAAACAATTCAAGAAGACCAGGAAAGAATTCATGATCTGAGTGAGAAATTCAACTAAGATGTAGATATCATAAAAAAGAACCAAACATAACTCTTAGAACTGAACAATCCAATGAATGGAATTTAAAACACACACACACTGAGAGCTTCAACAACAGACTAGATCAAGCAGAAGGAAGAATTTCTGAACTTGAAGACAGAGCTTTTAAAATAACCCAGTCAGGTCAAAGGGGGTATAAGATTTTTAAAAATTATAGAAAGCCTATAAGACTTACAGAATACCATTAAGCAAACATTATAGGAGTGTTGGAGGGAAAAGAAATGAAGAAAGGCAAAGAAAACATATTTAACAAAATAATAGCTGAATATTTCCCACATCTTGGGAGAAATATAGGCATCCAGATTCAGGAAGCTCAAAGGTCCCAAATGAGATTCAACCCAAAAATATCCTCTCTGAGGCACCTTATAATCAAACTGTCAAAAGTTAAAGACAAAGACAATTCTAAAGATTCAAGAGAAAAATGTCAATTCACATAAAAGGAAATTCCTAATAGACTACGTGTATCAGCAAATTTCTCAGCTGAAACTTTGCAGGTCAGAAGAGAACGGGATGATACATTCAAAATGTTAAAAGAAAATAACTGTCTGCCAAGAATACTGTATCTGGTAAAGCTATTCTTCAGAAATGAAGAAATAAAAACTTTCCTAGACAAGCAAAAATTGAAGGCATTTGTCACCATTAGATAGCTCATACAAGAAATACTTAGAAAAGAGCTAAAACTGGAAACAAAAGAATAATTACTATCATAAAAACACACAAAAGCATAAAACTCATCAGTGTATGTAAATCCATAATCATGCTCAGAATACCCCAGTGCTATAATGGTGCTATGTAAATCTTTTAATTCTCTAGTATAATATTTGATGTCCAAAAGGTTAAAAACAACAACAGCCATAATTATTGGCTAAGGAACACACAAAATATAAAAATGTAAAGCAACCAAAACATAAATTGGGGGGTGGGGAGAGTCTAGAGTACTTTTATGTAACCAAACTTAACTCATTACAGCATAATATAATGCATTATAATTATTCTATGTTTTGTTTTTTGTTTGTTTGTTTGTTTTGAGACAGAGCCTCAAGCTGTCACCCTGGATAGAGTTCTGTGGCATCACAGCTCACAGCAACCTCCAATTCCTGGGCTCAAGCGAGTCTCCTGCCTCCGCCTCCAAGGTAGCTGGGACTACAGGTGCCTGCCACAACGCCCGGCCATTTTTTGGTTGCAGCCGTCATTGTTGTTTGGCGGGCCCGGGCTGGATTCGAACCCACCAGGTCAGGTGTACGTGGCTGGCGCCTTAAAGCCTGGTGAGCCACAGGCGGCGAGTCTAATTATTCTATGTTAATGCATGGTAACTACAAAGAAAGAAATTCTAATAGATACAAATAAGAAAGAGAAATAAAACAAAGCCTATTACCACATAAAAACCCCAATCCACACAGATAAACAATAAAAGACAAAGAAAAAGCAAAGGATCAACAAAACTAGAAAACAATTAACAAAATGGCAGGAATAAAGTTATTACTAGTAATAATAATCTTAAATGTAAATTTGTTAAATTCTCCAATTAAAAGATATAGTGTTTGAATGGGCTAAAAAAAAATTAACAAGACCTGGGAGGCGCCTGTGGCTCAGCGAGCAGGGCGCCAGCCCCACATACCCAGGGTGGCGGGTTCAAACTCAGCCCAACCAAACTGCAAAACAAAAAGCAGCTGGGCGTTGTGGAGGGCGCCTGTAGTCCCAGCTACTCGGGAGGCTGAGGCAAGAGAATCGCTTAAGCCCAGGAGCTGGAGGTTGCTGTGAGCTGTGTGACGCCACGGCACTCTACCGAGGGCGATAAAGTGAGACTCTGTCTCTACCAAAAAAAAAAAAATTAACAAGACCTAACCATTAACTGCAATAGATTCAGTTTATTGCTAATGACAAACAGACTGAAAGTGAAAGGGTAGGAAAAGACATTCTGTGCAGATGGAAACCAAGAGAGAACTGGAATAGCCATGCTCATGTCAGACAAGGTAGACTTTAAGTCAAAAACTTTTAAAAAGATAAAAAGAAAGTCAATATATAATGACAAAAGGAGCAATTCAACAAGAGGATATAAAAATTGTAAATATATATGCTATCAGAACATCCAAATATATAAAGCAAATATTATTAGGATCTAAAGTGAGGGATACTCTGCAATATGATAATAGTAGGGGACATCACACCCCACTTTGAACAATGAACAGATCATCTAGACGGAAAATCAAACTTAAACTACACCATAGACCAGATGGACCTGACAGACATTTACAGAACATTCCATCCAACAGCTGCAGAATACACATTCTTTTCAACTATCCACAGATCATTCTCCAGAATAGATCATATGTTAGGGCACAAAACATGTCTTAACAAACGTAAGAAGATACGGATAACATCAATGGAATGAAACTAGAAATAATAAGAAAAACTTCAGAAACTTTATAAATACACAGAAAGTAAACAACACACTCCTAAATAACCAAGAATGAATTATGAAACTAAAAAGGGAATTTTAAAAATTCTTTGAGACAGATGAGAATAGCAAATACAGTTCTAAGAGAGAAGTTCATAGCAATAAACCTCTACATCAAAAAAGAAGAACTATTTCTAATAAACAACTTAAGTCATGATACCTCTAGAAACTAAAAAAATAAAAATTGATGGTACCCTATCTCTACTAAAAATAGAAAAACTGAGGGAAGAGAATGAATGGCTTGTGCCTAAGTTGGAGGTCACCATGAGTTATGACGCCACTCCACTATATCCAGGGTGACAGCTTAAGACACTGTCTCAAAAAAAAAAAAAAAAGTTGATGGAAGAAAATAATTGATTTTGGAGCAGAAATAAACAAAATACAGACAAAAAGTGTTAAAAAAATCAATGAAACAAAAAGTTATCCTTTTTTTTTTTTTTTTTTTGTAGAGACAGTTTTATTTTATCGCCCTCAGTAGAGTGCCGTGGCATCACACAGCTCACAGCAACCTCTAACTCGTGGGTTTAGGCGAGGCCCTTGCCTCAGCCTCCCCAGTAGAGTTACCCTTTTACTTTTGAGACAGAATCTCACCTTGTCGCCCTTGGTGGAATGTAGGAAACCATATAACTCAAGGGAAAGAGAAGCGAGAATTAAGCTCTGAACATTCGGTGACTATGAAAAACACTTGCGACATAAACATCTTGCTAACTCCTTGCTGATAGGGCATGGAAAAGGGATTCAGTTCTCCTTAACACAGAGCATGAGAGCACGAAAAGCCCATGCGTGACAGTCTCCACGGGATCATGTCTATAAGTAGCTGCAGGAGAGGTAAATAGCCCGGATTCATTCATTCTCTCACAGACCTGCTCACTCTAAGTCTTTTGCTCCTACTGCTCAGAGGGCGCCTGCCCGGCGCAGCGCCCTTCTACGAAGACTGCTAAGATTCGCTCTCCTGCTAAGACTTTCTCTCCCTAGAAGACTGTTTCTCTCTCTCTCCTGCTAAGACGAATTGCCTTCTGACACCTAAGGGGAGCTGATCCCAAGCAAGGTAGCACAGCAGTCCTTAGTCATCCTTCACAGGCCAGGCTGGAGAACACGTGTCCTGGGCCCCGACAGTGGAGTGCCATGGCATCATAGCTCACAACAACTTTAAACTCTTGGTCTCAGGTGGTTCTTTTGCCTCAGCCTCCCAAGTAGCTGGGACTACAGGCGCCTGCTGCAACACCTGGGCTATTTTTAGAGACAGGAGTTTCGCTCTGGCTCAGAATGGTCTCGAACCCATGAACTCAGGCAATCCACCCATCTTGGCCTCCCAGAGTGCTAGGATTACAGGTGTGAGCCACTGCGCCTGGCCCAGTTATCCTTTAAACCATTAGCTAGACTAAGAATAAAAAGGTCCAAAACATGTACTCAGAGATGAAAAGAAAACATTACATCTGGTATCACAGAAATACAAAGGTACACAAGAGACTACTGTAAACAATTATAAGCCAACAAATTTGAGAACACAGAAAAGGTGAATGAATTCCTGGACACATACAACCTACCAAGACTAAATTTAAAGATCTTCCCCCGGACCCCCACAAAAAGAGGCCCAAGACCTGACGATTTACTGCTCAATTCTACCATACATTTTTCAGAAGATCTAATACCAATTCTCCTCAAATTATTACAAAAAAACAAAAAGGAAGAAATCTTCCAAATTTATCTTACAAGGCCAGCATTACTCTGATTATAAAACCAAATAAAGACACACCAACTGTCTATCAACAACTATTTTCTGATCAACATAGATGCAAAAAATTCTTAACAAGTGAACTGAACAGCACATTGAAAATACCATTCACTATGATAAAGTGGGATTCATCCCATAAACACGAGGATGATTCAACATATACAAATCGATAAATGTGACATACCACATTAACAAAAACAAAAATCATGTGATCATTTATTATAAATAAACACAGGGAAAGCAGTTGACAAAATTCAACATTCTTTCATAATAAAAATTTTCAACAAATTAGGTAGAGAAAATATGTACCTCAACACAACACACCTCTGAGGCCCCCCTCCCCCTCCCTGTACAGTTGATGGTCAGAGGCCTAGAAAAGCCTCAAACTCTCCCTCTACCACACAAACCCTGCAGTGACAAGGTGTCCTTCCCCGTCCCCTGGGGTACCACTCTTCCTCACACTCCCCTTCTCACGTGATGAACTAACAGAGGAAATCTGTTAAAACGGAAGATTTACTGTAAATCATTTCTCACACTAAGAATGAAGACATCTCAACATGAATGAGAAAATATAGCCAATGGACACCAACACAGAGAGGACACAAGCTGGAATTACACGATTAAGATTACGAGGCAGCCGTCATAAAAATGCTTCAACCAGGAATTGGAAATAAACTGGAAGTAAATTTTAAAAGCAGAAAGTCTTAGCAAAGAAATAAAAACGTGGAAAAGAGATAAATAGAAGCATTAGAACTGAAAAATACAATAACCAAAATAAAAACTCACTGAATAGGCTCCACAATGGAATTAAAAAGCAGAGAAAAGAATCTATGAACTGGAAGGGAGAACCATATAAACTACCCAATTTGGATGATTGAAGAAATATAGACAGAAAAAAAAAATGAACAGAAGTCTCAGGGACATGAGAGACTATTTTAAAAATGTAACATTTATGTTATCAGAGTCCTGAGAAGAGGAAAAACTAGGGAGGGGCTGGAAAAAATACTCAAAGAAATAGTGACTGAAATTTCCCAAATTTGGCAAGAAAACACAAACCATTTTACGTATTTTTTCCAAAAGAAGATAGATAAATGGCCAACAGACATATGAAAAAAATGTTGGACATCACTAATTCTCAAGTAAAACCAAATTAAAACACCTTATCAAAATGGCTTCAAATGGTTAAAAAGTCAGAAAGCAGCGGGTGTTGAATTGGATACAGTGAAAAGGGATGCATACAGACTATAAGTGGGAATGGAAACTGGCACAACTTCTATGGAGATTCCTCAAAAAACTAAACGCAGGCTCAGCGCCTGTGGCTCAGCGGGCTAAGACGCCAGCCACGTACACCTGAGCTGGCGGGTTCGAACCCAGCCCGGGCCGCCAAACAGCAACGAAGTCTGCAACCAAAAAATGGCCGGGCGTTGTGGGCGCCTGTAGTCCCAGCTACTTGGGAGGAGGAGGCAAGAGACTCACTTGAGCCCAGGAATTGGAGGTTGCTGTGAGCTGTGATGCCACCGCACTCTATCCAGGGTGACAGCTTGAGGCTCTGTCTCAAAAAATAAATAAACAAACGCAGACCTAGCATGTGATACAGCAATCCCACTACTAGGTACTTACCCAAAGGAAAAGAAGTCATTTTATAAAAAATACAACTGCACCTGAATCTTTATCACAGCACAGTTCAAAATTACAAAGATATAAAAACCTAAGTGTTCATCAACTGAGTTGATAAAGTAAACGTGGCGTATACGTACCATAGACTATTGCTTAGCTATAAAAGGAATGAAATGTCAAAACTAGTAGCTTTTCAGAAAAAAAAAAAGAGAGAGAGAGAGAAAAGCAATGAAATAATGTCTTTTGCAGCAACTTGGATGGAACTGGAGACCATTGTCCTAAGTGAAGTGTCTCAGGGATGGAGAAACAAACAGCACATGTTCTCACTTATAAGCGGGAGCTGAACAGGGGTGTGTATGGTCATAAAGTGGGGTGATGAACATTGAAAACTAAGAAGGGGGGAATGGTGGAGGGGTGAGGGATAAAACCCACCTATCAGGCACAAGGTACACTATGCTGGTGACAGGCGCACTGAAAGCCCTGGCTTCAGCATTATATAATTCATCCAGGTAACGGAAAACACTTGTACCCCCTAAATCTACTGAAATTTTTGAAAATCGCCACCCTTGTTTATAAGTCAAATTTCCCACAGAGAGTATTACATATTTATAAAAACTTTAATTTCATTCCCAGGTTCATTCCAGAGTTGCTAGACGAGCAAATAAATAATACAGGAGGTCCAGTTAAATTTAAATATTGGATGAGACATAACTTTACTAAAAATTACTTATTGGTTTATCTGAAATTTTAATTTAAGTGGACATCATTTAGTCAGTCAACTCTATAAAGTTTAAATCTCTAGCACCCATAAAACAGGAGCTCTTTCTGATTAGACAAAACAACTCTTCTGAATTTCATCCTCTCCTAACAAGAATCTGCCAAGGGCCCCACCAATCTCAGTAGCATCATCTTGGACAATAAATAAAAGTCTTTCTTCAGAAATGTGCTGTTTCCATGATGCTATGATTTGAATGTATGCGTCCCCCTCCATTCACATGTTGGAAACTGAGACCCAATGTGCCAGGATTAAGAGGTGGGGTCTTTTGAGGTGGCCACCGATTGGCACCTTACCAGGGGCAGTGGGAACTAGCTCTTTGGCTGGTCTATCCCTTCCACCTTGTGAGAGAGACACAGCATTCAAACCGCCACTGCAGACACAGAGAGAGGCCCTCACCAGACCCGAGCATGCTAGCACCTTGATCTTGAACTTCCCAGTCTCCATAACTCCAGGAGATAAATTTCCATTATTTTTAAATTACCCAGCCTTGAGAATTTTGTTATAGCAGCAGTATGGACTGAGATACATGGATTAGGAAGTTGTGGGGTTTTTAAAGTTTTCATTCATAAGGTGAAACTTACCTGGTGGCAGTGGACTTAGAGAAGAGTCATAGGCTAGAGTTATTGCCAGGCAGAGGCAAGCTGGGGGTGTCTGCACAAGGTGACCCCCAGGCACACTTCCCCATGTGCTGTTGACTCATTCCAGCCCCTCTAACCTAAGGTAAGGAAAGACAAACCCACTCAGGCCCTGACAAGGAATGCTTGGGGCGGGGTGTGTCCGAGACCTCAGCATGGGGGGCATGGGGCAGGGAACAGCACTCAACTGGGAGAGAAGGGGGCTGCCCAGCATCCAAAACGGGGCAGGGGCAGCCCCAGGAGCGAGGGGCTGCCCAGACTGTGGGAAGGAGCATAGCATGTGGCAGGGGGGAACTAAACAGCTGCCTGGCTGGGAGTGCGGACGGGCTGGGCACAGGGCTGCATCCCTCCCCGTTCCCACAACAATAGATGAGGCAGGTAGGAACCAGCTGGCACCCCTCCAAAAAGTTTTCAAGGTCTGTCCCCAAGTCGCCTACCCGCTGTTACTCGGTTGCCTGCATGTTAAATGCAGTTCCCACACCAGGAATTCCAATTAGCGTTTACAAGCCACAAAATTTGTAGCTCTCTGACCCTCCTGGCTGTGCCCTGGAGCCCGAGGCTCACAGGCTGCTGCGGCACCTTCTGAACAGTGTGGCCATCCCATTCGGGTTTCAAGACCTTAAAGGTGCAATTTCCAAACCCCCCTCCCAGGGCGCTGGACGTGAAGCCAGCCAGATGTCCCCAACACAGGCCTGCAGGGAAGAAAGGGCTGAGCTGCAGGAGCCAGGGCAGTGGTCCCAGAGTCCTGTACCCACCTCAGGTGATTTCACTGCGCACAGCATTCCAAGCACAGACCAAGGCAGTATTTCCCAACTTCCAGCATCTACAAACGTAGTTAGACCTCTAATTTTAGAGGAACATTTTTAATGATCATCCATTTTTTATAGAGTATTTTTGTTATTTTGAGTTACCCCACTTTCACTATCTATGAGGGGGGGTGACATTTTTTGCACCCTTTACCAAAGCATCTATTTCTGGCTCACTGGTGGCTAAGGGGCTAAGGGGCAGTTCTCATTTCCAGGCAGTTTCTTTGCTTATTCCTTTTTTAAACTAAATCAGAAAATGTTAGCCTGCAACTATAGGTTTTCAGAAGTGACACCCATCTGTGAGCCAGTTCTGACAAATGGACTAAATGTGGATGCTGCGCACAGCAGTGCCAGACACCACCCTGGGCGCCCTTGCAGCCTGGAAGACCAGGACAGAGAAGGTGGAAGAGACAGCAGCGGACGGGTCCTCGTCCACTCTAGGAAATACCTCCTCGTGTTCAGCGGCAGCAAGTGGACGTGATCTCTATGTGTGCCAGGACCACGTATTTCTCCAACAGAAGGCAATGGCCTGCAAAAAGTCTCGTGAGGAATCTTGTTACCTTCCATCAATGCCAGCAACTTGCTCTTTTGACTTGAAGCGGAAGGTTCCACCACTCGGGGCCCCAGACTCATCAGTGAGGCGTGCCCCAGGAGCGATCGGGCAGAATAAACTTCCCTAGTACTGCTATTGTCACGAGTAAGCATCTTTATGATCATCAGCACTTTGCTCTGGACACCCGTGTGCACCACACTGTGCAAGAACATAATCTTACCCCTCCGAACAGTCCCCAGGAGACACGCGCACACCGCTGCGGGGCTCACGGAGGACCCTGTGCTGCAAGCAGTGCTGGGAGCGAGCGCAGACCCCAAGCCGCACAGAACGCCTTCCCTCTGCTCTGCACCCATAGCCCCTTCTCACACACTCACACCTTTTTCAGACTCGTCTGTTGTCCTTCCCCAAATACATTCTGAGTATATGTCTCCGGCCAGAGGTTACATCCAAGTAGAAAGCTGGATACTTGGCGACGCATCCTTAGGACAGTGGTTCTCCCACATCCCAGCGTCTGTCTGCTAAAAAAGGAGTTTGGTGAAACTATCGGGGCCTCACTTAGTCTCCCAGCACACAAGAGAGTGATGAGCGACTCAGCTTCTCCACGATGGTGCGACTCCGTGTTCACCTTCTTGCCAGGAGACGGTGCTGTGAGCAATGCCTCTGAGATCTGACATTCCTCTTTGACTCTACCAACCAAAATCATCAATTTCATACTGGAAAGCAAGGTGCTTCATCCTGGAAAACATGACTTTTTTTTTTGAAATTATGTCATTGGTTTACTAGAGAGATTACTCTTGATTTTTGGCACCCAGGTGAGCTGTGCCCTGTCGCCTGGATGGTGGCCAAGAAAAGCTGACAGGGTCTTGCTCTGCAGCACACTGGCAACCGTGAAGAACATGGCTGCTCAGGCAGGAAGAGGGTGTCTGGGAAGGCTATGATTTATCAGACACCCCGAATGCGTCACTCACTCGTACCTAATCCAATGTTGCTGGATGGTGGGTGACAGGCCCATGCGGGAGGGGGGAGACTGGGATTGGAGCGGGCAGGACATGCAACGGAAGCCAGTTTAGACTTTTCCTGCAGACTGATACTCTTCACACAAGCTCTCGGCAGCCCCTGGCAACCCCAAGAATCACAAAAGAGGTTTAGCAGATTCCTAAAGAAAATCAGTTCCCTATTTTATCTCCTAAAAGCTTTACATGTCTGCTCTTCCCACACAGATCAGCACCACACCAAGAGTTGTCTTGAACAGGCTGAGAGACCCGTTTCTCGTGTCAGTGTGGACACCCAGCTATCTCAGGACAACTGACTCCACAGACTGTCCTTCCGGTCATTCCACAGTGCCCATTTTGTCACAACTCGAGCACACACACGTGCCCAGGCTCTGCTCCTGTGCCCGCCACCTGGCCCACCTGTGCCTCCTCTCACGGCGTTGAGCCCCAGAGCTCGCCCTGCTCTCCGGCAGGCAGGGGGCCTCTCAACATCACTTTCCTGCAGGGCTTGCTGATGACGATCTTTGTCCTTTAACATGACCACAGTTTTTAGAATTCTCTTTCAAATTCTAAACAGAAACTAGTAAGGATTTTAATTGGGATTGCCTTAAATCTACAGAACAATTTGGAGAAATCTGATATGTTGGACCCTTTATTGCGTCTTCTCTGACCTCTCCCAAAGATATTTTGCATTATCATTTATTACACATATTCCTATGTATTTGGTTTTTATGCCACTGTAAGTTGATATTATTTCTTAATGCCTTAGTGCACCCAGCTCAAAAGCAAAGCTTTAAATTTTTCATGGTTAGTTATAGATTGCTGTGGGGGTTTTTTAATATAAAAAATTGCAAGGATTGTGTCATAACAAGGGAGCCCCCTTGTTTTCTTACTTGCTGTACATATATAGTGAACACACATACGTATGCATGCACACATACGCACACACCCAAACACATACACACATATACACACAAACACACATACACACAGACACATATGCACCCATATCCCAAATACTTCTGAGAGCGGCTGGCAAGCTCTTCTCCACATGGCCTTTCCTAGGGAGCTCGTGACTTCACATCCCGCAGGTGCCTGTCATCATCCACATCCAGAAGGCACGGGCCATTGCACAGCATCGCAGCCAGGGAGCAGCACGCCACCTATGGGGAGCAGCGGCTCAGCCACAGCCAGTGCCTCCAAGATTTGACTCTGTACTATGAGAGGGGAGCACAAACGTCCCCAGAGAGCTGGCTGACAGCAGTCCAGTGTGGCACCCTCTTTAGGGTTTGCATTGCTTGTAAGTGGGATGAGCCAGTATGATTTCCTTCCTCTGGCTGCCTTTGCTGGGCTGTCTCCAGGGCTGTGTGAACGTCACAGAACCAGCTGCCAACACGACCCTCAGCTCCAACTCCATCTTCACCGCCCTCCATGCTCCTGGGTCTTTGCTCCCTGGCTAGCTCACAGGGCTGGGCTGTCAGCAAGGGTCCCCGAGGGGAGCTGGAGCAATAGGCAGCCTCTCCTGCTCCCCCCCAGTGAGTTTCTGGGCACCTGAGCCAGCTTCCTGGCAAGAGTTCAGTGGCACCACTTCAAGATTCTCCGTGAACTCTGCAGGTCCTCAGCCAGCTGGGAGTCCTTCTCACTGCTGGCCAGCAAGCCCAGCCATGCCCTATAGGCTTCTAGAAAGCTTAACAGCACTTCCCTCCCTAGGCGGCTTCCAGGCCAGCCACCCTACAGTGTGCACTGTGTTGAGTACGGGGACCCTGCCTGCTCCTGCTGGCCTGCAATACCTCGCCCAGCTCGGCCAAACACAGACCATGCCCCGCCCAGAGGAGCCCAGCCAATCTCTCTGCCAACTGTTGAGCTGGAAGAACACCCTCTCTAAGGTCTCAGGATCAGCCTGGGGCAGGGCTCTCTCCTTTCAAATTCATTCCCTCCTTCGGAATTCTCACTCTGGGAAGTCTTTAAAACTCTCTTATCTCTGCCTGTTAGTTAGATCCCTGGACATACAGCAGAACCTCCATGGCTGACCCAAGTTTCACAGACCCGACAGGCACATGTACGCGTCAGCGCAGGAGGCCCAGTTCCTTATCATGAACACCTCCAAATGTTGACCAGTTTATTACAGTCCCTTGGGTGGTCAACTTACAGGAGTTCTGCTGTAGTTAATAATTCTTTACATCAAACCTCCCTTCCTCAAATTACTGTGTGGTTATTGTCTCCTGATAAGACCCCGACTGATACACAACTGCTCCTGTGACCACAGAAGATAGACTCAGAAAAATGAAATTTTTGAATTGATCTATTGTGCTCCAGGGCTAAAGTGGTGCTGAGTTCACTAAGAGTGGGAGATGTGTAGCTCAGTGGCTAGGGCGCCAGCCACATACACTGAGGCTGACAGGTTTGAACACAGCCTGGGCCTGCTAAAACAATGACAACTGCAACGAAAAATAGCCGGGCATTGTGGCGGGCACCTGTTGTCCCAGCTACTTGGGAAGCTGAGGCAAGAGAATCACTTAAGCCAGCAGTTCTCAACCTGTGAGTCGCGACCCCTTTGTAACAATGAAAATACATCATGGCATTAGGAAGGTTGAGAACTGCTGACTTAAGCCCAATGGAGTTTGAGGTTGCTGTGAGCTGTGACTCCAGGGCACTCTACCCAGAGCAACAGCTTGTGACTCTGTCTCAAGAAAAAGAAAAGAGTGGAGGTGTGATGCCAGCACTCAGAGGCCACCACTGATGATGAGCATCAGAGCTAACCACGCCTTTGGCTGACTGAGGACACGCCTGCTGACGCAAATGCCTTGGGGGTTTATGGCAGTAATGCCACTCGGGGATGACCCGGTGGACGCAGTCCTGGAAGGCACTGTGTGCTCACAGAGAAAAGGACAAGCTCGGGTCTGTCAGCTCTCAGCGCAGTCAACCCCTTTTTTCTTGTAGTTGCAGGATTGATATTTCTGAAATCAAACATAAAATGTAACTGTACTGGCTGTGAACAGTTCTGAATGTAGTCAGGACATGGCTGGGGCAGGACAGGACCACGAGAAGCAGCGTGGGGACTTCTGCTTGGACCCAGGTGGAACTGACAAATGACAAACCTCACATCATTCTGAACCTCCAATGCCTCCAATGGCAGGAGGACTCTGCCCCCATGGTGTCACAGTCTTCCTTTGACCGAAAATCCTGTGACAACCTTCACAGGGCAGACGTCCCTAGGGGCACTCATTGTCCATCCCCTCACATTCACCCACTGTCATCAAAGGGCCCCTAACCAGGGTAAAAATCACAGCACACTTGTGGGGGACAGGCACACTGTGTCCAGGAAGCACGGCTCACACCTCTAGAGACTGGGCCGTGTGGGAAACTCGCAGATTCCAAGGGCATCACCAAGGAGGGGGACAAAGCCACATCAGGCCAACTATAGATGTAGGCGACGTTAATGCAGAGTCCAGACTTAGTGTGCCACTTGAACAGCTAGAGGGCTCCAACAGCTTATTGGATTATTTGACAAAAACCTGAACTCAAAACCCATCCACATTTAACAAGGTTGAGAAACTCATTTCTCTGGTGTGGAAGGGGGAGTCCAAACACATTGGGAGACAGGAATGTCAGGCTGGATGTAAAGTGTATTACCAAGAAGACCCAGTATCTACACACATGAGTAAGAGGGGTACCTGCTTCCCTGAGAGCTCTGGGACTACTGTCCTTGGCAGGCAGAGGCCTTAAGGATGCTGCCATCGAGATGGGCTAAGTTTCCTAGAGACCTCAGGGTTCCAGAAGGGCAGAGGCTGAATGGCAGGATTTGACCATCAAAGGCAAGGAAGATGGATCTGCCAGGGGAGGCAGCACATACACTGGCCACGGAGCACGCCGTCCCCACACACACTGGCCACGGAGCACGCCGTCCCCACACACTCTGGCCACGGAGCACGCCGTCCCCACACACGCTGGCCACGGAGCACGCCGTCCCCACACATGCTGGCCGCGGAGCATGCTGTCCCCACACTCTGGCCACGGAGCACGCCATCCCCACACTCTGGCCACGGAGTACGCCGTCCCCATACACACTGGCCACGGAGCACGCCGTCTCCACACACTGGCCACGGAGCGTACCATCCCCACACACTCTGGCCACAGAGCACGCCGTCCCCACACACTCTGGCCGCGGACCACGCCGTCCCCACACACACTGGCCATGGAGCACCCCGTCCTGGTCCACAGGGGTCTTCACAGTGGCTAAATGAACAAGGTATCCCTAGGAGTCTAAGACTGATGGACCAACAAAAAGAAAGCTTTAGGTCTAGGAGCCAAAACCCTGACTTGAGTGACAACTGTGGTGGTAATATTCTCTCTGGTTCCCAACCTCAACTCGCAGGCCAAGGCCCCGAAATCTTCTCTTCCTCAGGAGAGCCTGCCAGGAAAGCGAGGCTGGGCCTGCAGCCTTCCACGGTGCCTGCCCCCGCCCGCCCCCCACCTTCTCACTGCCCTCTCTGCCCAGGGACACTCGCCTTCCAGGACCTCTGTGGAAATGTGGATTATTGAGCTTCCACTCACCCTGTCCCACTGGCTCTGCCCCTTCCTTCTCCTAATCAGATTTATCGTAGCATGATTACTACTCAGCACTTGTTAGCAGGGCTACGTACATCCTGATCACAGCCAGCATTATCACTGTGACTCCATTTTCTTCCTTACCCAACCCGCCTCCTTGGAGGTATGTTCCTTGGCTTCCCAACTCCTATCTAAACCCTCAGTACATTCAGAGGCATGAGGTGTCCCAGAAGATACCTTCTCAGGCGCCAACCACTAACTAGATAGGCCACGGTGCAGCTACCACCCTGGACTCTCCTTCACTCTGCTCCTAAAAGCTCCTTTGCCTCTCTGTGCCAGACCCTCCCTTGCCATAGACCCCATCTCCTTTCTGGATTTGCTCCCACATTTCCTGAGGGCATGGAGAGGGGGAATTTTTAAAGAGCCTATCAGTATGACTTTCAGTCTACCTGACATAATTTCCTTCAGAACTCTGGAAGGTCCACATCCTTTAGGGTGCAGTGTGGCATCTGAGAACCCCACACGTCACAGGTGCCCTGCTTACTCGCTCCACAGTCCCCATCCCGACCCGTGTCCCGTAGTTTCACAGCCATATGCCTTGCCCGGGGACTCGCTTCTTCCACTGGTGGTGCCATGTCACCCTTGTGATCTGGAAACGTGTGGCCTCTGTCCTCGGGGCACTCTAACTCGCTGGAGACTGCTGTAGAACGCATTCTGTGCTGGTGGTTTCAGGTCTTTTCCTTTCAGGCTGGTGAGACTCCTTAACAAAGTCTCTTTTTGCTTTGTTTCTTGTATGGAAGATGCTACTAGTCTCAGCATCCTACAAGCGAAGGCTGAGCGTGATGCCCCTCCTGGCCGTCCCCAGGCTGAGCGTGGTGCCCCTCCTGGCCGTCCCCAGGCTGAGCGTGGTGCCCCTCTGGGCCGCCCGCAGGCTGAGGCGGGCCACCCGCCATGACATAGAGTCTGCTTCTCACGGATTCTGCTTCTCACACAGGCTCTCGGCCATCCTCCTGGCTTCACCTATCTCACAACCACTTCCAAAGCCAGACTTGCCAATCCGAGCCTCTGGTAGCTCTGCAACATCACTCAGAGGCTCAGATGTCCCCATTTCCTGATTTCCTGAGAGGTTTCCAATTTTGTTGCTGTTTTTAGTCATCCTAGTGGATTTATACTTAAAAACAAACTTCCCCGTCATGTCAGTGGGGTCACGTTAGTGGTTTAGGAGGCGCAGGACAGGACACAGAGGGAAGCCTTAGCTCCAGGAACCCATGGGTCCATCTAAAAACAGCTGTATCGTCCCCGCTGGAGAGCACAGACGGGAACGGAAGCTAGCCATCAGCCACACACACTGGCTGGCCTGAGGCAAAGAGCCTGGGGCCACCTGGGACAGGAGGCTGCTTTTCAGTAGAGCAAGGGCTCAGGGGAGGTTCAGGTGTAAGGAAAGGAGAAACATGCAAGGGAGACACGAGAGATGAGTAAGTGTCTTTATTTAGTTCATTCATCCCGGGGTCGTCCTGTATCTTCACACCTTATCCCTCCATTGTCAAGACAGGTCACACAGAACCACAGGGCTAAACCTCAGTCTTGCCCACAGAACACCGTGGGGACAGGTCACCCTGCTTCAAAGTCATGGGTCTCAATCCCTTTTCAGGGCACAAGTAACTCTCATCAAACCAGAAACCACAAGCCATTCAGTAAAGCAGGCTGTCAGGTAACTCAAACTGCGACTCTGTGGGGGCTTCCCTGGGCCGGGGGCTTCACAGCAGTCTGAAGCTCCTGTTTCACAGCCCTCCACCCAATCATTCAAAACCTTTCACAGAGACAGCCCCTTCTTCTGGAAATATGCAAACCCAGACTACACAGGGTCAACACTTCTACCTGCTGGAAAAAACACTCCACACAATTAAGGCATTCTGGGGGAATTAGAGGGAAATAAAGCATTTATTAAAGTTACAATAACATATCAAAAATGTCCATCAAACTTTTGAAAGTTCTTAACTAGGCACAAGGGCAAAAACAGTCACAGTCATGTCCCGGCCGCTGCAGGCAAACTCCCATCACTGCCAAAGCAGAAGGCCGGGCTGGCAGAGCCCTGTCTCCACTCAGCTCGTCCCTGGGCACACAGGCAGGTCACGCTCACATGCCAACACTGGACAGCGTGCGGCAGGGTCCTGCCAGCTAAAGCACAGCAGCAAACTGTGACTCTGTAGGCTGTGTTCATGCCACACTCAGCCGGATTCATGCAGACATTAGTGTATCTCAGAGACGCTGAAATCAAAGCTATTTGAGAGACCCCGCTGCATTCCAGACACTGAACAATGACACGTGGTGGCCGCAGAGCTTCCCCCACCCCACGCCTCCCTCCTCCTGTCCACTGAGAATTTACGTTACTTATTCCATCAGCTCTGCACACTTGTCAGTCTGTGTGTTCTCTCTGGGGAATTCTCCTGCCCATGAATCCCACTAGCCATGTATGTGTGCACATAACTTATTTACTCCACCGTGCGGGAGTCAGTTTGGAGGAGGGAGGAGGAAAGTGAGGCATCAGTGAGAAAGACGGTCACGTGGCCAAAACAGGTAACGTTCCAGGAGCGTGATCCAACACTGGCCGGGAACCCAGGTGGGCAGGGCCGGTCACCAAGTGCCACACAGGTGGGCAAGTGAGGAGGCTGAAGCCTACAGCTCCAGCACCAAAAGACCCACCACTGGAGCCACTGCCAACATTCAGGGGTGTCACAGCCTCCCAAGGTCACATGAAGGGGCAGTCCTCACCAAGAGGGCCGTACAGACTCCCTGTGTCTCTCAGGGATCCAGGAGCAGCTAGGCTCATCTCTGCAGGGCCGTCGGCGTCACCTCTCACTGCACAGCGACTCAGCACTTGCCCTGACCATGAGGTGGAGAAATGTGGTGACACCCACCCTATACAGGCTGAGAAGGGTCTGAGCAGACTTTCTCAGCAACAGGCAAACGCATACTGTGACTGGACCAACGCACCCCGACTTGGGGATTTCAGAGACAGGCACACTTAAAAAGAAATTCAAGAGCTTGAAAAAGAGCAACCCATATTTTGTTCTGCAGCTAAGAGCATTCTGAAAAGCAGAAATCTTGCTCTGCACTATCACCTTCATCATAAATAAGGACATTTTATCATCCAAATTAGGAAGAAAATAATAATAATCTCTTCAGGTTGAATAAATCTGACTCCATGAAGTGTTCACCATGTCATTCTTGTGTCCGCACAGAGCTCACTGTGCCCAACACCAGGCTGTGTGCCACAGTGACTCTGGCTGCACCATCAGGAAAAAAGTGCAGGCCCTGACCCTCCCAGGCCACAGGCTCCTCCAGTACCAATCACCTTGACAGCATGTCCCCTGAAAACAGGGACACAGCCACAGAGAGAGCAGCCCGCCTGTGCCCCGAGACTGCTCACGTCCAAAGTGCACCCGCACACACACACGTCCTCCCACGCCACCACACAAAGTGCCCAGGAAAGGTGAGCAGGCAGCCCCGACGTCTGCAGTGGGGCCCTCACCGCTCACACAGCCTCTCCCAAGGCCGCGGAGGCCTGAGTGCAGCACAGACCGGAGCAGCTCAGGCAGAGCCTCCATCACTTACCCCGCGTGCTGTGTGCCGCTCTCCCTCCTTCACAACTGTTTACTTGAAAAACCAATTCATGGAAGAAGGAAAATAAAACTTAAAATGATACCACTTAACCCTGTGAACTCTAACAAACACAGTCAACATGAGGAAACTGCTAATTGCCTTCTCTTGAAAGTTACCTGTTTTACAAGTACATTTTCGACTAAACTTTTCAAATATCAAAAGAGAACATTAAAAGCAAGAGCTGCTGCCTTAAACACTTTCCTGGAATAAGGCAGAATATAAATAAATAAATATATATAAATAAGACACATAATATGAAGGGTCACAGATGGTGCAACTCTTGCCCAGTCCCCTGAAGCTGAGTTTTCAAGAGGCCTGTTCACAGCAGCTGAGGCCCATGGCCAGTAGCTGCCCCAGGAATGGGGATGGTCAGATGCTCCTGGGGTGGGCTGAGAGCGGCACCAGGCTCCCTTCACAAGTCCCCTAAGTCCCTGTCCTGTGGGGTGCTCTGAGCCAGCAAAAGCCTCTTCAAGGGCACCACCACATTCCCTTGCTATTTGGGCCCCAGGACTTAGAAAGATGATTTCACAAAGTGCTCAACAGAGACTCGCTCCTGTTCTGTATCCACCCTTGCCAACAGAGGAAAGGGTGCCTCAGTAAAGTGTCACTAAAAACAAGGAATGACGTCAGCTACCTACACTGTTTTCAGATTCACTCAGATTTATTTGGCAGCTATGAAATTTGAAACAAAAAGCTGACCTTTTAAACAAAAGGCTGAAACTCAAAATTGTTCCAATTCTGAAAACATAAGCAAAGGTTGACTTGAGTAAACAGAATCGGGTTTGAGTAAAAAGAATCTGAGGCCGGGCGGAGTGGCGCATACCTGTGACCTTAGCGCCCTGGGAGTGTGGCAGGAGGCTCACTTGAGGCCAGGAATTAGAGACCAGCCTGGGTAACACAGAGAGACCTCATCTCTACAAAAAAAATTTAAAAAGTGGCCAGACATGGTGGCACATGTCTGTAGTCCCCGCTACTCTGAAGGCCAAGGTTGGATGCTATGCAAAGCCAGAGTCTGAGGCCATGATGAGCTATGATTATTCTACTGCGCTTAAGTGTGGGCAACAGAGTGACAGCCTATCTCAAGAACAAATAAAGTAAAGAGGAAGCTGAACGGTCCACTGCAAATGAACAGCTGAGACCCTAGATACCTGCAGACCAGCGGGGACACGCCACATCCAGGGAGGGACCCATCCTCTGGCTCACTCTCTCCCCAGACACGTTATCTCCCTGGGCAGGTCTGAGCAAGGCTCAACTATAAGTATCAATCCAGTCCATTCCTCCAGGAATGGGAAAGTGGGTCCATCCTTAAGACACAAGCCCTGCACTGGGTACAGAAATGGGCACCCACTCAACTGCGCCTGGACCCTCGCCTCTGCCAGCTGCAGGTTACACCAGCACGCTTGTGCATGGGGATCCTGCATGGACAGCGTTCCCAGGTGTACTTTCCAAAAGGCCCAGAACCACAGGGAGGGCTGGGAAGACAGCATGCTAGCACTGGGCAGGGCAGCCTCAGAGGCTGACCCATGGCCCAGCTCAGCTGGAGAAACCTGCCCTCTCCCACACTGAGCCAAAGGGCAGCAGAGAGAGGACAAGAGTTGGCAGAGCCAACCAGTAAGCCAGAAAAAGCTAGAAGTACAGCAAGCTCACCCCCACTACTAGGAGCCCTCTCTCAGCCCTACCAAGGTGACAGCCACTGCTTACAGACCTCCAGTGACAAGCGGCCCCTCCAGACCAGCCCCGTCCACCTACGGGTGGCTCAGTCCTCCATGCAAGCCTTCCCTTCCTCCCTACAGTCCCCACCCCAGCCACAGCCCAGTTCTGAGTCCACGAGGAACACGCCTCACCCCTCTCTCCTGGGCTGAAGCCCCTCACCTCTACCCTCTCCCCCTTCCTCCTTCCTGACTTCAAGGTCCCCTTAGCAACAGCACATGGCCCGCCCCCCGGACTCAGAGACCCAGCCACATTACACACCTACACAGCCTACAGGACATTCTGCTGCAGGAACACCTCGGTGACCACGTTCCCCTCTGAACAACGCTTTTCCCTTCAGACCTGCACAGAGGTCATCACACAGCCCATCAAGGACATATGAGACGGGGGCTGGAATTACATCCTCGAACTGCAGAATACAAATGGCCATGTGCTGCTGGCCAGCTAAAAACACAATGACGCTAAGAAAAAAAAAAATCTCGTTAGCTCAACTTTTACAAATAGGATTTCTCTTATTATAGAAAATCTTAACACAGATTAGAAAGCTGCTCATTTCTTAACTATTTCTGAAGTCCAGAATCACCGTGGGTCTACACAATGGTCTTTGGGGTATTCAAATGACAAAATGTGATTTCACTGCAAACAGCAGCCACCTCTGTCACTGGCCCTCACAGCTGCCAAAGCCCCTCACAGTTGCCGATGTCCCTCACAAGGGCGCTGCCGATGCTGAGAA
Organism: Arctocebus calabarensis; assembly: GCA_963573935.1. NCBI lineage: Eukaryota > Metazoa > Chordata > Mammalia > Primates > Lorisidae > Arctocebus > Arctocebus calabarensis. The sequence goes on from CAUYON010133990.1 coordinate 37,527, forward strand.
AAAGAAACCAGTCATAAAGCCATCACTGTGACAATAACCCAGGACATCTCACTCCCCTGCCACCACCCTCGGCAGGCACACCTGGACTTCACCACTCTCTACTCCTAGATTCCAAGAGCTGGTACCAAGACAAGTGAAGAGGATGCAGCCACCAGAGGCTCTGTCACTGGACACCAAGGAGCCCAGCTGAGCTTTTCGCTCTCATATGCGCAGGAACTAAGAGAAAGGGCCTCAGCTCTTCTTCTCCTATCAGAACTGGCAGTGAGCGCTGTTGGAACAGTCCTTGGTCCCAGGGAGGCAGTCGTTTATTGGCTAGTTCCATGTGGGTCTCCTAAAATCACCCCCTGTCTGGAGGCTCCCTACGGTGAAATGGCAGAAAGCTCCTGACAGCTACGGACATGAGGACAGGCACAGCGCCTAGAGTTCTGCCCCGTGACCCCACAGACTGAGCAAATGCACAGCTGAATCTGACACACAGCAGCCAGGAGGCCATGCTGGAGTGAAGACAATTAACATGGCACCTCCACTACAGAAGCAGAATACCGGGGAGCAAGGAAAGGGCGTGTGACCAGCATGACCAGTGCACATGCTGCTTAACCCCAGGAGCACGGAAAGCAAACCAGCAAACTGGTGACCTGCACTTCCATTCTCTACTCTGTTTACTGAAACTTCCTGTTCATCTAGATATTAGAAAGCTTAATTGAACGATTAAATTGAGAAGTAGAAAAATAAATAGAACCACAGTTCTAGAAAGTGCTAGGCGTCTTCCCTCTCCAGCTGCCCACACTGCACACATGTCATGGCCCATTCCACCATTATGCAACTGTGAAAATCCAGAACAGAGACATTTAGGAAGAACAAAATTAAGTTTTGTAAGAGCCTCTTGGCTGACGATGACTCAGGACTGTCCGATGGCCCAGCACCCGAGGTGGAATTACAATCCAATCAGAACAACAGCCAGTCAGGATTCGGCCAGCAGCGCGGGACACGGGTCACAGGTGCGAGGGTCGGTGTCCATTCTCCCTGCAGGTCACCTTCTCCCTTACTGTCTCCAATGCTGCACTCGCTTTCTACTCATAAAGTAGAAACTTTTTTATGGGCTCTGGCAGAGGCAGTGAGGGAATCAGATGAAGTCGGTATTTGCCCAGAGCTCTTCTCACAGCCACCCGGCACCAACTCAGCAAGGTCCTGGGAACACCTGCACAGCCGTGGGAAGAAAGGGAAAGACAGAGGAAGGACGATCAGTCAGCTCCTACCCTGACCCAGGCGACTCAGGACTGGCCGTGACCGAGAGCCATGCAGCCCTGCACTTGGAGCCTCCTCACCCTGCAGTGCGGCAGCCCCAAGAGCAGGGTCGTGTTCCCGGGCCCTCCACCTGAGGACGGAGCAGAACCTTCTTCACAGCCGATTAACCTGCGGCATCACTCACTGGAAAAGCCTCTCCTCCCTCGACTAAGTTAACGCCCTAGCCAGTGGTTCTCAACCTTTCTAATGCCGCCATGTATTTTCATTGTTACAAAGGGGTTACACGCGACACACAGGTTGAGAACCACTGCCCTAGACAAAGAAGTGAGAGTTGGTCCCTAAAGGCCCCAGGAGATGAGCAACTGGCCTCGCCTGTGTCAGCCCCTTCTCTTGGCCCTCCTGCTAAAGCTCCACGGGAGCCTGGGGATGCGGCTGGGCAGTACTCACGGGGACAGGAGGACAATTTTGCTCTGGGGCAAAAGCCCTACCCAAGTCTCTGCCTCAGTTACTAAAGACGGTGACGAGGGAAAAGTCATGGACACCACTGCTGTTTTCTACCAGCACAGTTCCCAACTGACCACTAACCACTACTTTTAAGAAGGCTCAACAAGAGCATGGAAGTTTGGTTTCGTTTATTTTTTATTTACTTATTTATTCGAGGCCAAGTCTCACTCTGGTACCCAGGCTGGAAGGCTATGGTGTGATCATAGCTCACAGCAACCTCACAGCAACCCTCCTGGGCTAAAGTGAGCCTCCTACCTCAGCCTCCCGAGTTGCTGGGACAACAGGCACCCACTACCACGACCACCTAATCACTGTTATCTTTAGTAGCTCAAGCTGTTCTCAAATTTCTGAGCTCAAGCGATCCTCCCACCTTGGCCTCCCAGAGTGCTAGGATTACAGAGGGGAGCCACCACACCTGGCCACCAGGAGCATGTTTTAATAAACTGTTTAGGGAACTCCAGTAACCAAACCATAATGAACTTAAGTTGTATGGATCCCCTCAAGACCCAGAAGGGAAGGTGGGGATGATGTGTGGGCAGGAGGTCACAGAGGACACACAGGGTCAATTTCTGAATCCAAGAGCGGGCCTCTGATAACAAGAGTAAACCATGGATCAATTCCAAGCTCTCATGCTACTGATTTATTAATCCTTAACGAAACCTTTCCTCATAAATGAGCAAAAAACAGACTTCATTATGACCAAAATTAGACACAGCACCATCCAAAATAATAGTACTTGGGTAGAACTGAAGGGAAGTGAGAAAATGGGCTGGCAATTTGAGTCAGGTCTCATTTAAAAACACGTATAAAAGAAGTCACTGTCTCGGCTTGGCGCCTGTAGCACAGTGGTTACGGTGATGGTTACAGCACCAAGGCTGGTGGGTTCCAGCCCGGCGTGGGACAGCTAAACAACAATGACAACTGCAAGAAGAAAACAGCCGAGCATTGTGGTGGGTGCCTGTAGTCCCAGCTACTGGGGAGGCTGAAGCAAGAGAATTGCTAAGCCCAAGAATTGGAGGTTGCTGTGAGCTGTGACACCACGGCACTCTACCCAGGGTGATAAAGTGAGACTCTGTCTCTAAAAAAAAAAAAAAAAAAAAAGAAGTCATCACTGTCTCTAAGAATTTGGGTCACAAAACAGAGCAAATAGATAATCAGAACATAATTCTAGGAACTTTGAGAACATACACGTACCTTTATAGAGTTCCTGATATCTACCCTTGGTGTACAGGAATTTTAAAAGAAAAGATCAATCTCAATGACCATGCTGGAAAATTGCTAGTCCTAACTGAAGATTTTGGCCAAATCCTTAAGAGTTTGTTGAGGGATTTTTAGTTACTACACCTTCATTCATTCAATGGACCCAAACAGACTACAAGTCAAGAGTTGAATCCAGGCCACTTACTTCTGGCCTCTTTAAAGACCTGCAAGGCCTCGGGGTCCACCTTCCTTCTGCCTCTCGCCTCTGGGCCCAGTGATTCCCACTTTACCAGGTTCAGGTTGGCTCCAAACTCCACCAGAAGGCTCACAAAGGCCGCCTCGCAGCCATGACGCAGGACAGCATCCATGACACACCCTGGGGAACCCCTGTAGAATCCCTGTGTGTTGACAGGACCGTTGCAGTTGAAGTCAGGGTTTGCCCCAGCCAGGAGCAGCAGCCGGAAGCATTGGAGGTTGTGGTAGGCCGCACTGATATACAAGGGACAGACCACCAGGGAGGTGAGCCGCCGGGAGAACGGGGGCTGGACGTCAGGAGTCAGGTGGTGGTTGACATCAACGTCAGCACCATACCTGCAGAAGAGAGGGCAGTGAGACCCGCAGCAGGCTAACCACAGCACACCACCACCCCACAGCCCAGGGAGGCCTCATTCGGGGAGGTGGGAGCTGTGCAGACCCGCAGGTCACAAACAGCTTCAGTCTGTCCAGCAAGACGAGGAAGTAGGACAGAACCTGGAATCCACTCACGAGAAAAGCATTCCCAGGGGAAGCCTTTCAAACTCTAAAAGGCCCAATAATCCCAAGGTTATTTAAACTATTTCTTCAAAGGAAGAAAAAAAGGAGAACTTCCGGCTCGGCACCTATGGCTCAACGGGCTAAGGCGCCAGCCATGTACACCTGAGCTGGCGGGTTCAAATCCAGCCTGGGCCCACCAAACAACAATGACGGCTGCAACCAAAAAAAAGGAGAACTTCCAAATTCATCAGATAACATTAGCACAGTAATAACCCCCAAACCTAACAAAGGCTGCACCACAAAGATAAACTACCGATTTTACTCAAGAGTATCAATTTAAAAATTGTCAATAAAATATTAGCAAAGAGGATGTTTTAATGTTCTAATGCACATTAAGAAAGTACACAGTGACTTCATAGAGTTATCCAGGGATGCCAGGGCAGTCCCATCAGAAGCTCTACTAAAATAATCCATCGGATAATGGAACTAAGGGGAAAATCTTCTGATTTTCTCTTCAGAAGCAAAAAAAAAGGCATATAACAAAACTCAACAGTTACGTATGTTTAAAAGTACTCAATACAAGAGGCTCGGTGCCCATAGCATAGTGGTTACGGTGCCAGCCACATACACCAAGGCTAGCAGGTTTGAAACCAGCCTGGGTCAGCTAAAAACAATCACACCTGCAACAAAAAATAGACAAGCATTCTGGCGGGAGCCTGTAACCCCAGCTACTCGGGAGGCTGAGGCAGGAGAATTGCTTAAGCCCAAGAGTTTGAGGTTGCTGTGAGCTGTGACGCTGTGGCACTCTACCAAGGGTGACATAGTGAGCTTCTTGTCTCAAAAAAAAAAAAAAAAGTACTCAATAAAAGAAAGAAAAAGCGATGGCTTTTGGTTTAAGAGAAAATATATTCTCTCAACCCAGCATCTCACTTAATGGGGAATGAGAGACGCGCCTGCTACAGATGGGCCAAGACACTCCCGCCACCCCCAACCTCTGTGTAACCCGTGTCATGAGGCAGAAAAAGGAGGAATCAGCAAGGAAGAGGCAAAGGGGTCCCTGTTTTCAGAGGATATATTTATGTCTGGGAAGCCCAAAACGAGGAACACAGAGAAACAAGGAACTAGCAATGAGAGAATTTATAAAAGAGCGACATGTGACAATTAAGTTCACAAACTCGTTCTGGAAGAAGTGGGACACCCCTCAATGCTGAGCATCACTGAGGTCACCTCTGAAGTGCTCCCCTGGGAAGCTGTGCGCCACCTCCAGCCCCCACTCCACCCTTCAAAGCAAACTTGGAACATTTTTTCTGGAGTGGCCATCAGAGCTGTGATCAGACCACAGATCGTCAGAGCTGTGTCCTTAATGTTATCAAAATGTCTTCCTTTCAGTATTTCCTCTATGTTTAGGTGCAGAAAACTATCATGGGGGTCCTGATCAGCAGAGTAGGGAGGGTTCCAATGCAGCTATTTCTTTACTGGCTACACACTCCCTCGTACACAGTGTCACGTGAGCTGCTGCACTCCCCAATCCAAGACCCACATTTTTCTCACACCAAGATTTTCAGTGAAGACTTTCCAGTTCCTCTATCAGTGCTTACTGGGTCTGCTGTGATTCTCACAGGAGGCCGACAGTTCTGACCCACAGTTCCGTGGCTTCTGCAAGGTTTTCCTCCATTCTGCGCATCCATGGCCGCCCCGCCCACTCCTCATCAGTGACATCTTTCTCTTCTTTCAGGACACAGTAAATCCATTTGCACACTGCCATTTTCTTTATGGTGTAATCCCCATGAACATGGACTAACATGTCCCTGATTTCACATCCACTCTTGCCAAGTTTAACGAGAATTTTGTTTGTTGCTCTAACTCAAACTCCAGCATTCTTGCCACAGCACACAAAACCGCAAAACACCAATAAAGAACATTACTAGACAAGACACCTCCACACCAACACAAACGCAGCTGTCAGACACTCACACGCCAAGGTCATGAAACCTTGGTGAAGGAGGCACCTGTGAGAAATACTTTGGCAACAAGGGAAGGGATTGAACATCATTGTCTCTGGTTAGTGAGACGCAGGAGAGCACCAAAGTGTGTACATCATTGGTTAGCAGTCTCCACACCTGTGGCATAGCCACAGGAGAAGTTAGCCGGGGCTCCTACTCTCTCTCCACTTCTTGCTCAAGGACGCCTGATCGGCGCTCCCCTACTACGACTGCTGTGGAGATGCTCGGTCCTTCTAGTATTGAGGGTGACTTCTTGACTTCGCTCCTTCTAGTATTGAGGGTGACTTCTTGACTTCGCTCCTTCTAGTATTGAGGGTGACTTCTTGACTTCGCTCCTACTAATGTTGAGGGTGACTTCTTGACTTCGCTCCTACTAATATTGAGGGTGACTTCTTGACTTCACTCCTACTAATATTGAGGGTGACTTCTTGACTTCACTCCTACTAATGTTGAGAGTGACTTCTTGACTTCACTCCTTCTAGTATTGAGGGTGACTTCTTGACTTCGCTCCTACTAATGTTGAGGGTGACTTCTTGACTTCGTTCCTACTAATATTGAGGGTGACTTCTTGACTTCACTCCTACTAATCTTGAGGGTGACTTCTTGACTTCACTCCTACTAATGTTGAGTGACTTCTTGACTTCGCTCCTACTAATATTGAGGGTGACTTCTTGACTTCGCTCCTTCTAATATTGAGGGTGACTTCTTGACTTCGCTCCTTCTAATATTGAGGGTGACTTCTTGACTTTGCTCCTTCTAATAGTGAGGGTGATTTCTAAGGTGCTTCGGCACCTGAGACCTGAACAAGACCTACCCCGAGTAAGTTGGGGCAGCAACCCGTGTCCAGACAGTTGAGTGGACCAGGGCCGGAGACCTAGCATCCCGGCTCCGACGAGGCCCTGGGTCAGGGCATGAGACATAGCGTCGCGGGGCCGACACCTTGGCAAGCTGTTTATACAGTGCTGTCAGCATAAGCATGAGGTACATGACGGCAAGTTTGTGAACTTAATTGTCAGACCATATAGCAGCTTGTAAAATCAATATTCATTCATACAAGTTCAAAGGTAACACAGAAGACCCCATTTATGATAGCGATATAAATTTTTAAATGACCTATCTAAGCATAAACTTAATAAATGTCTAACATTTGCATTAAAGAAAATGATAAAATGCTAGTGAAAGTCACAAAAGTAAACCTAAAAGAATGAGAAGACTCACCAAAGTTTTGGATTAGAAGACTCAGCATCTTGAAGGTATCAGTTTTCCTAACATTTTTTGCGATGAAATTACCATTTGTTTTGTAAGCTAAATGCTTAGAGAAGGGCCACCTGCTCCCATAAAGCTTTGCTTTTCTACTTTATTTCCTCTTCTAAATAAACATTATAATCAACCAATGTGGCTCTAGGTACACTATTTTTATTTATTTACACCGGTAATCAAATTATTTCATTCTAGGACTAGTATTTCATTTACAAAATAAAGTTAGGGAAAAATGACCTCTTAAACCAAATCACATATAGAAATTTAGTACATGGCAGAAGCAGCATCACAAATAAGCAATGAAGGGTGGACTTTTTAATAAGTGCTTTTGGGATAGCTGAATATCCATATGAAAAAATATTAAAATTAAATACATCCATCACAGCATACACCAGAATTCCAAATGGATTTAAATTTTAAAAGTAAAATATGGAACCATACAAAAAGTAGGAGAAAATCTCTAAGTAAAATTTGCCTAACTGTAACACAAAATACAGAAAGGAAATGTTTTTAACATGAAAAACATGTTAAACACGTTAAAAACATTTTTTAAACTTTTGCATAGCAAAAACTACATAAGCAATTGCTTTGTGAACATTTGTAACATTTTTACAATTGCTTTGTAAATGCTTTGTGCTTTGTAACATTTTCCTCTATTTTTCATTTGTTTTATGTTTTATTTATCGTTTTATGAAACGATAAATGAAAAATTGAGGAAAACGTTAAACAAATCATTAATATCCTTAACATATAAAGAGTTTCTAAAGGAAAAACATAAACATCCCTATAGAAATGAGCTGAGAAGCAGTTGTGGGAATGGCTCCTAACCATAGGAGAAGATGCCCAGCCTTCCTGACAACGACAGAAACACAAATTAAAACCAGCCTGAGGGGCGGAACCTGTGGTTCAGTGAGTAGGGAGCCGGCCCTAAATACCAATGGTGGCAGATTCAAACCCAGTCCCCAGCCAAACTGCAACAACAAAAAAATAGATGGACATTGTGGCGGGCGCCTGTAGTCCCAGCTAGTTGGGAGGCTGAGGGAAGAGAATCGCTGAAGCCCAAGAGTTAGAGGTTGCTGTGAGCTGTGACGCCACAGCACTCTACTGGAGCAACTCTCCATCTCTTAAAAAAAAAAAAAAAAAAAAAAACCAGCCTGAGGCCTGTGTGTTCCCAGCACTTTGGGAGGCCGAGCCAGGAGTTTGAGACCAGCCTGAGCAATATAGCAAGATCTTTAAAAAAAAAAATTAAAATTAGCCAGGTGTACCCTGTAGTCTCAGCCCTGGGAAGGCTGAGGAGGGTGGGATTGGTTGAGCCCAGGAGATGAAGGCTGCAGTGAGCTATGATTGGGCTACTGCACTCTGACCTAGACCACAGAGCAAGATCTTGCCTCTTTAAAAAAAAAAAAAGAAAATGAAAGAAAGAAAACAAAACAAATAAAAACTACCCTGATATAGCCCATCTGACCTACAAGATTGGGAAAAATCCAAAAGTTTATTGACCAGGCTGTAAGTAAATAGGACATCTCCTTCATTGCTGGGACAAAGCAAAATAGAGCCATCCTTATGGACAGGAATTTAGTAATTGCTAGGAAAATCGCACATACATTTATTCTTTGATTCATCAATCATAAGGACTGAGAATCTAGTCCTGAAATACACTTGCAAGACCGTGAAAGGGTGTATGCACACAGCAATTCATTAAAGCGCTATCCCTAACAGCTGCAAACAGGAAAGCCTCCAGGTGACCCTCAGTGGGGGCTGGATGAATGGACAACAGCTCCCCGGCAGGAAGCAGCACTGCACAGCCATGGTGATGTACCTACCACTCTGGACCACCCCCGGCCATGGTGATGTACCTACCACTCTGGACCACGCCCAGAGCACATGAGTAAGGAGAAAGGCAGGTGGTGAAAGTGTGCAGGAAGCTACCTTCGGGGGGGCGGGGGACGCTGCAATGTGCACAGGTCAGCAGCGGGACAGCCTCACACAGCTGCACACAGGAGAAAGGCACACGGCCTCCAGTGAAGGGATTCCTAGGACTGTCGTCCTCTCGACCCCCAGAGATGGCCTAGAGGTGAGGATGCAAATCGCACACAGGGCAGGTACAGGAGCCCCTTTGGGAGCTTCACTCTCCACTGAAGCTGGGCAGAGCTGCACTGCACTAGGAGATGCCCAAACATTTAACGTCCTACCAGGCGTAGTGCAGGGGTCAGCAGGGAGGACGGCCCGGCTCAGAGGGTCAGACCCCTGGCAACGTGACGAGGGTCCCTGCCAAGGGTGGCTACATGGGTGAAGCACGTGCAAGAAGAACTTTCAGCGAACTTCCAGGGGAAAGAGCACATTTCCCCTTGCCCCTTCCCATGTATGTGCGACCTTACCTTGACCTAGTAGGAGGGCCTGCAAACAGTGACAAGCAGAAGCAAAAATCACTGTGGAGTCCAGACTGTAGTTTCTACACAGAAACCAGGGCTCCTTGGAGAAACGGCTGATGCCAGGACTCTGATGCAAGGCAGAGCACAAGGTGAGCCTGCGTCTAGTAACGTAAGAAAGGGTGATGGAGACAGGCTAAATGGACTCAGAGGAGGGTTAGAGCAGCTACCAGGAGCCCAACCTGAGATAAGTTGAGCATCAAAGTAAGTGACAATAATACTAGATTATAATTCATGGGATAATGTAAAAAACGTGAATCTACCCTAACATAAATAAATAAATCAACAAATTAAAAATTTGAGATGAGAAACAGGCCACACACATGGTTGCAAAGTACCTCTCCACGAAATACTAATTACAGAGGTAAAGAATAACTTTACTTGCACCAATGTACACAATTATGATTTAATGAAATTATTAAGAAAAAAAAAAAAGAATAACTTTACAACAGGGAAACCTGGCAGACACTGACTTAACCACGAGGTCAGAGTGCATCTCAGGACCGGGAATGGCACAGAAGGAAGAATGAGAGCCCAGCCTCACCTCTGTCACCCAAGACTGTCACCTGCCTCTAACTGGAGTCAACTTTAGACAGCCAGCACCTGCTTTCTTGAGCCTTCACTGGCCCCAGGTGGTCCTCAATGTCATCACCTAAGTACTCCATGTGAACAGGGAATGGCAGTATGTAGCTGGTACTGCTGCACAGGCAGGGCCGGGTAAAAGAGGGCACCGCTTCCCAGGTGTGGTGAGAGGCGGCCGGCCGTCCCGCCAGCACCTACACTTTCTAACTGCCTCTCCAGCTCTATTCTGAGTTCCACAGAAACTTGCCCCTGGAACCCACACTGCTGTTCTCAGAGGACAGACACACAGACCAACACACTCTCGTGACCTCCTCCAAGATGGATGGGCAGCAACAGCAGAAACATCCTAAAACACACATGAAACCAGCCGGAAACTGACATTCCATTTCATACACCAAACCAATTAAGAAAAGGAGAGCTAGATTTCAAGCAGTGACTGTTTTTTCTCTATATTTTTAGGGATATGTCTTCTGAAACGTTTATAATTTTGGGCAAAATGACAATCTTGTATTAGCTAAGCTGTAGGAAAGACAGACCCTCAACCACTCATAAAAAGATGCTGGATAAGATCCAGTTCATTTTAATCCTGAATATTTTCCAAATTCCTCTATTGCTTTTAATATCACTGGCAAGGACCGACTGGGACAACTCAATAAATCAATATAACTTTTGCACATACAGAAATATCACTCCTTACCTTTTTCTAAAATATGAGCAATGTATATCAAGGGAATTTACAAATAAAATGGAGGTTATTTATAGAGGGACAGAGAATTACAACAGTGAAAGATGACAGCCCTGCCTCTGAGGGAAACGCAGGGGCCAAGTTCCCTTATTCACAGATACCATCTGTTCAGTAACTTCACCATATCACTCTCATTTTCCAAATTATTATTCTATTGAAAAGTTTCTATATTCTAGACTTCAATTACCTTGAAACTTTTCAATAGAGGAATATGTGTTCTTGGTACCTCACTGTAAAAGTAACGTCCAGCAGTCCAGGGAGCGTGGGGACGCCTTAGCCATGTCTCTTCAAGAAGGACATCTCTGTGTGTCTCAGCCCTGCCTGCAGGTAACGCAAAGCAGTTGTGCATCGGGAATTGAATGAAATGTCCAAAGGGCTTTGTGGAGCTAAGGTGAATTTCATTGATTGGTCCTGCTCAAAACGTTTCCAAATTAATGACTTACATTCTCCAAGATGCAGAGATGCAGGTCTGAGGTGGTTTATTATCTGGCCAGAACTTACAAAGAAAAAAAAAAACTTCACAGCTTTATCATCCTCTATTTTCACCACCTTATCCACTCTCATTTATCCTCCCCAAAGCCAAGTGTATAGCTATTTAACACACAAAACCTTCCAATGGAATAAATATAATCTCAGAGTCTAATTTTAAAATCCCGGGCTGTGCTAGGCAAAGGAACGCCAGGTGCCTGCTCTTTACAACCAACTTGACTGTGGCTGGGAACCATGGAACCCTTTCCTGAGCCTTCTCACCAGTGAAAAACTTCACTGACAACCAGCTCCCAAACGGCACCCTGCCCAACCACAGAACAATCTGCACTCTACAGCAAAGGAAGGAGAAAAAGCATCTTAGGAAGAAAGAAGTTGCTGGAAACATGAAAAATGAGAACAATCTGCTTCAGACAGAAGAAATTAAGGGAACCAAATAAGACTGTAAAAACCTTCCAAGATAGAAGAGGAAAAGCAAAGAAAACACCAATCATAGAACAAAAGAGAACAAACAAAGGAAACTGCTGAGAAACAGAAAGATAAAAGAAACAGACCCTCACTAACATCAGCTTTAGCAAAGTTGATAGTATAAAAAAACGAAGAATCCGGCTCGGCGCTTGTGGCTCAGCGGGCTAAGGCACCAGCCACGTACACCTGAGCTGGCGGGTTCGAATCCAGCCTGGGCCCACCAAACAACAAGGACGGCTGCAACCAAAAAATGGCCGGGCATTGTGGAGGGCGCCTGTAGTCCCAGCTACTTGGGAGGCGGAGGCAGGAGAATCACTTGAGCCCAGGAATTGGAGGTTGCTGTGAGCTGTGATGCCACGGCACTCTATCCAGGGTGACAGCTTGAGGCTCTGTCTCAAAAAAAAAAAAAGTCAGGAAAAAATAAAGAAAAATCAAAAATGAAGATAAAAATAGATAAAAATGAATAAATAGGCAGAAAAAATAAAACTGATAAACATAAGAAGAGTTCTT
>CAUYON010134000.1:0-12895 GCA_963573935.1 Arctocebus calabarensis
CCAGCTACTTGGGAGGCAGAGGCAGGAGACTCGCTTGAGCCCAGGAATTGGAGGTTGCTGTGAGCTGCAATGCCACAGCACTCTATCCAGGGTGACAGCTTGAGGCTCTGTCTCAAAAAAAAAAAAAAAAAAAAAAAGAAACTGAAACATTTAATATACTTGAAAAAATTCTCAGTATTATCATAATCAAGGAAATATAAATTAAAGCACAATAAGATATGATTTTTCACTATCAAATTTGTAGAAGTTAAGAATGGTAACTTCAGGTGATGACAAGAAGGAAAATGGAATCTCTTATGCATTAGTGATGGAGAAATGCAAATTACTATAATGCATATAATGGTAATAAGGAAAATATCTATTAAAGTAAAAAGTAATATATGATGGTGTTTTGGTATAGAAGTGCTACTCTGGGAACATTTTCTCTAGAAGTAAAAGAACTAGTAAATAAACATGTATGTATGGGAATATTGCAGTCTTGTTTACAGGGTGAAATCTTAAAAAATAAGAAAAACCTAAATGCCTGTAAATAGGAAATTGGAATATTTGGTAAATTCATAACATGGGACATTATGCAACAATTAAACTTGAGCTATCCAGATTATTTGGAGGAATTTCCTATTGAATTAAATAAGAAAAACAGTAGATTGATGTGTATAATACAGAATAATGTGTGTGTGTATATAAGGTAATTTGTCTCACTTAACATGAGGGATACTTACCGTTGAGGACATGTTCTGAGAAATGCTTTGTTAGGCAATTTCGTTGTTGTACTTACACCCACCTGGACGATACAGGGTACTGCGGACCTAGGCTATATGGTATATACTATTGCTCCCAGGGTACCAAAATGTACTGTATGTTGCTGTACTGAGTACTGTAGGCTTTTTAACTCAATACCATTTGTATATCTAAAATATATAAGCAAAGAAAAGAGACAGTAAAAATATGATATAAAAACAAAAAATGATATATTGGCATAGGGCACTGGCTGTGAGTGGAGCTGGAAGTTGCTCTGGGTAAGTCAGTGAATGAGTTGTGAGCAAATGTGAAGGCCTAGCACGTTACTATATGCTACTGTAGATTACAAACACTGTACACTTAGGCTATATTAAATTTATAAAGATGCATTCTTTTTTCTTCTAATAATAATAATTCTTCTGGGTGGTGCCTATGCCTCAAAGGAGTAGGGCGCTGGCCCCATATACCGGAGGTGACAGGGTTCAAACTTGGTCCTGGCCAAAAAAAAAAAAAAAAAAAAAAAAGGAAAAAAAACCTGCCGAAAGTAATAATAATAACTCCTCTTATAATAGGTAACTTTACCTTACTGTAACTTTTTTTAGCTTATGGACTTTTAATATATTTTATCTTTTTAGTGCAAATCACATTGTTCAGCTGCATAAAAGTATTTATATCCTCACTCTATGAGCTATTTTCTATTTTTAATTTATTTTACTTTTTAAAATATGTTGTGGTATATGTATACCAAGGACTATCATGCAGCATTAAAAAAATGGAGACTTTACCTCTTTTATGTTTACATGGATGGAGATGGAAAATATTCTTAGTGAAGTATCTCAGGAATGGAAAAAAAATATCCAATGTACTCAGTACTACTGTGAAACCAATTTATAATCACTCACACTTGCACATATGAAAAATGAAACACAACTATAGCCTAGGATGAAGGAAGGAAGGAGGGTGGGTGCATAGAGGGAGGGTTAGTAGGGGGACCACACTTATGGAGCATAATGCAAGTACAAGTTGGATCTATCAAGTGTAGAACACAAATGTCTTAATGCTATAATTGGGTAAATGAGGTGAAAGGTATGTTGATTAGTAGCATGTAAGCACTCCAATTTGTATAAATAATTAACACATCGAATCCCATAATGGCATAAATGTATGTATGATCTATGTACAAATGACTTAATAAAAAATAAACTATGATGTTATAAAATAAGACACAAATATACATAATAGCCTAGGCTGACACCGGGTCATGGTTATCAATATCACTGTCTTCCACCTCCACATCTTATCCCACCGGCAGGTCTTCAGGGGCAGTAACACACACAGCTGTCAACTCTTATTATAGCAACGCCTTCTTCTGCAATACCTCCTGAAGGGACCTGCTTGAAGTTCTTTTATAGGTAACTTACTCTTTAAGTAGACGAAGTACTCTAAAATAACAATAAAATGTATAACAAATACAAAAACCCATAACGTGGTCATTTATTACCATTATCAAATATGTACTGCACATAATTGTATGTGCTATACTTTTATATGACTGGCAGCACCATGGTTTTGTGTCATCAGCATCACCACAAACACATGAGTAATACAGTCCATTAGGGCGTTGCTACAAAAACTTGAATAGCTGATAGGACTTTTCCAGTGGCATTATAATCTTATTGGACCACTGTCATATGTGCAATCTGTTGTTGACCAAAGCATTATGTGGCTTATAACTATATGTATATATAATAAATACACAATATAGTCTATATTATATGTATATATACCTATGTATGAGGAAAAGGTAGAAATCAACAACTATATTACAGATATATATACCTATATAGGAGTAAAAAGTAGAAGTCAATGGGGAGAACAGATAAATTATATATTTTTCCTTTGAAATATTTTTTGTGGCACTTGTTGCAATGAGTTTATACATATGTTAAGATGAAAAAAGGGTACTGGGTATTCTGAAGAAGTGGTAATTAACATATTTCTGTATGTTTGCTCTCAATAAAAGTGTTAGGTAATGAATGAAAAGGGAGAATTAAAATAGTTAACTAGACAATTTAGATTTAATTATTAATTACCTATGTTAATTTGATGACTGGTGTACAACACACAATGTGACTCAAATTATTTCTCAATATTCCATTCATTAGTTTGTTTATCCTCCTACCAAAACCATCCTATTTTGATTATGACCAAAAAAACCTGTGTACAACAGGACAGGTGCCATCTCTCTGCTGTTGAATAGCCTTGGCTAATGTTCATCCTACCATCTTCCATACACTTTTAGAATAACTAACAATAAAGAAAAGTTTCCTCATTTATTCAAGTCTTATTTAATAGTTCAATAAAAATGTATAGCATTCTCTTAAAAATTTTGCATATTTTTATTATTTTTATTTTCAGATACATAATATTCCCTCACTGTTTTAAATGTTGACTTAATTATTTTCTAGATGTTTGTTACCAATTTCAAATGTAAATGACTTCATTTAATAATTTTATATTAAATTTGTTAGCTAATCAAGCTTATCATTTCAGTAATTTGTAGATTACTTTTACCTTGAAATGCTAATTTATGTTTATCTTACTGTGATGAGCTGGGCCTCCCAACCTAATGCGACAGTGCATATTTCTTTTTTTCCCCTTGTTTTTAAGAGATTAGCTCTAACATTTAATGATGTTTGCTCTGCATGTGTGTATGTCACACGTGTGCACATATGGGTGTATCTTCCCTTTTATCCATCCTTTAACACTTTTTGTGGTTTTCTTAACGTTGTGTTGAGTGTTTTGGAATATTTGCATGCATCTGCTGTGAAGACATTTTGTCTCTTTTACTAAGTTCATGAAGTAATTTTATAATTTTTTAATATTAAAATTTTGCCATCTACTTTATGAAATGCAGAGATTATCTCTTTACCAAATGGTCAATTTATATTCCTTGAGTCCATGGGGAAAAATAAAGTATATATTCTTGGTTTGTACATTGATCTTTATTTATTGCATCAATAATGTTAACTGTATGTCTTATTCTTCACATGTCTTATGACAGAGTAGTAAAACATATTTATAATAATACTTTTATATTTTCAATTTCTCCCCATATCCCTGTATTGTCATTTTATTTGTTTTGATGTGGTATTATTTGTTGCATAAACATCAATTTTTCTTGTAGATAATTATTTTTATTAAAAAATATTTCTTTGTCATATTTATTGAACACAACCTGGTGGATGTTCATTTTATAATCATTACAAACATAGGCAGTCCCTGGGCTATGAGCAAGATAAGTTGTATAGGTTTGTTCTTAAATTGAACAAAGTTGAATAGGTTGGAACAGCTACATTTACCTATTCTTCTAACAGCCTCCATCTATAAGGGAAAATTGTATGTAAGCTGGATGTTTGCAATTTGAGGACTGCCTTACATTTAAATGAATATATTATTTAATGCATTTGGATTTTTTTAGTGGCGAAGACCATGGATGATAACATTTTCTAGTAGGTATAAGAAATACATAGAATAGTGTTTTTCAACCCATTTAATCTCAAGGCACACTTGAACCTACATGTTACACTTCTGCAGCACACTTAAATTATGTTGAACAAAAAAGTAAAAAAAAAAAAAACAATTATACCTTTTTGATGTACTCATATAATCGGTTTAAAGAGATTTTAAGTTTGATATGTATAGTTACTGTGCTTGAACTTCTTTTGAAAATACTTTTAATTAATGACCTTTAAAAATTTTCACGGCACAACTAAGATCCTGTAATGGAACACCAGTGTGCCATGGCACATCAGTTGAAAATCACTTACATAGAAGTAAAGAGTTTAGCATCTAAAATCACTCAGTAGAGTCTCAGTTTCTTCAATTACTGGCAAACTTATAAGCGTTAATATCCTCATTTTAAAACTCAAAATAATAAAAATAAAATTTACAGGTTGATGTGATGATTAAACTTGTTAAGCTATCTAAATCATAGTCCTTGTAATAGTATTATTACATATTATTTTCTCTCTCTTGAGGGATGGACGGGATTATGGAAATCAGAAAAGAAGATCATCTAGTAGAGAAAATGATTGGATAAGACTTATGATTTATAAACACAACATATATAAGTTAAACTCTGAGAAAAGTTTATATTTATGAATATAGGAAATAGATTCACACCTGTAATCTTAGCACTCTGGGAGGCCAAGAAAGATGGATTGTTTGAACTCAGGATTTTGAAATCAGCCTGAACAAGAGAGAGACCCCCATCTCCAAATAACTGGGCATTGTGCTGAGTGCCTGTAGTTCCAGCTACTTGGGAGGATGAGGCAAGAGGGTCACATGAGCCCAAGAGTTTGAGGTTGCTATGAGCTATGACGCCATGGCACACTACCCAGGGTGACCAAGTGAGACTCTGTCAGAAAAAAAAAAAAGGAACTAGAAATATATTTAAATTAGGAACTGCTGAATGTTATGCTGAAGTTTGTTTTTTATTTTTATACACTTATCAAAAATGAGGACCTTTGACATACTATCTTTGATTTATGGGACAGAAGCATAACGATAGACAATACTTATAGTTTTTCTACAACTTTATGTGTTGGCCACCATTCTTGCCAGAAAATTCACAAATGTTTCATGACAGATTGCGTTTAGCTGTGTGTTTGTTTTATCTTTTCTGTGTATCTGGCTGCAGGAAGGCATAATCTGTGTCCTTAATGCCAAGTCATAGATAAACCTAAACCTTGTTTACTGACCTGACGCTAGAAATTGACCTTTTGGGATCAATTACTTTCTGTCTGAAGAAAGGAGCCTTTGAGATAAGCTGGTCAAAGGATTAAAAGATTTTGAATATTGACTCATCATTCTAACTTCAAAAACCAGAAAAGGGAAATTCTAAAAAACTTTTTTTTTTTTTAAATCAGAAACCACAACTTTTCATATAGACACACAAATACATGTGAATACATACATGTATGTGTATATATGTATGTATGTATGCATACACACAGCGAAATTACCTGAAATAATCTTAGAGGGAAATCTTTATGCATTTTTAAGTTTAATTTTTCTATTTTTGATTCTGATAGTGATCATTACTTTGCCATATTGGCAAATTCTCCTATTTTGATGTGCAGTCATCTATGTGGTGTTAATAAAAGAATTAATAGTATACTGGAAGACTGGGGAATGAAAATAACAATGTTATGATTGAAATAGTCACAATGTGTCATAGGCAATGTTAATGGACACTCTGACCAAAGCTCATTCTTCCATGGTTACCCTTCTGTGGTCAGGTTTACAAAACCCAAATCTCCAAGTGTCTGTTAGTTTGCTCTTCTTGTCTTTTTATTGTTGTTGACTGAAAGGAATCACATTGATCAGATCAGTCTGTATATTAACATATAAGGGATGGCAATAGTGATGAAAGATTTAGATGTTTTGGATAAATTCTCATCAGAAACATATCTAGAAATTCCCTCATGTCTTCTGTGTTTCTAGGAGCATAGCTTAAAGATATAAAGCTAACATGCGAATTTTGCAGGACAGTTGTAAATATCTTAATGACAGCTCTTTTATGAGGCACATAGAATGAGATCAATAATGTCACCAGTTGGCAGTGACACATCAAAATAGAAACTAATTTGCTTTATTGATATGAATAAAAAGGATACATTATTAGGCAAGAATTATTATCAAACTGAAAATTTACTTTTAAACTCAAGTAAACTTATAGGCATTCATTCTACAAGTGTGTTGCACAAATGTTTATATACATGGATAAGCATAGAGATAGATGTAGATATGGATGCTAATTATCACCTTGTAACCAAAAATTTAGATTTCTTGGATTATACAATATTAAAGATTATTTATCTTTAAATATATAGAGATATAGGTATATGGACACAGGCATATTCATTGACATATATTTTCTATTTTTCATTTGTATCACCATCCCGTTGGTGATATTACATCTTACGATAGAGTTAAGCTTGGTAACTTCCATGACATGATGATTGTGTTTGCTGAACATCTGCACACATCAAAAGAGTAGGATCAAAATCTGAAGAAGGAATATGAGTGGACTGGAAGAATACAGAATTCCATGTTCTTAAAGAAATAAAATTATTATAAATGGGAGTTGGAGGAGGTATGAAATCAGAAGACTTCATAAATATTCCTAAAACAGAAATCATAATTATGCTACCCACAAAGGTCTGACAATTGAGTTTGTAAACTTGACATTGTGTGTTTATGTTATCACTGTACAAACAGTTCAGTAAGGTTTCATAACCTTGGTATATCAATGCCTCACAGTTGTGTTCATGTCCACATGTGGCAGGGTCTTGCTAAGTAGTGTTCGTTAATTGTTGTTGCATTTTTTTTTTTTTGAGATAGAGTCTGAAGCTGTTGCCGTGGGTGGAGTCCTGTGGTTTCACAGCTCATAGCAATCTCAAACTCTTGGGCTCAAGCAATTCTCTTGCCTCAGCCTTGAAAGTAGCTGGGACTACAGGTACCCACCACAACACCCAGCTATTTTTTGGTTGTAGTTGCCATTGTTGGTTTTTAGCCAGCCCAAAGTGGGTTCAAACCTGCCAGCCTTGGTGTATGTGGCAGGCTCCCTACCCACTGAGCTATGGGCACTGCCGTATTGTTGCTTATTTTTGTGTGCCATTTCAAGAACGTCGGAGCTTGAAGTAGAGCAAGGAATAAACATCACAAACGTTAAATTTCTCATTGCACTTGGCAAGAGTATCAGTGAAATCAGGGACATAGTAGTCTGAGTTATGGGGGATAATTCTATTAAAAAATGACAGTGTACAAATGACTTTAATGTTTTCCTGAGGTGAGAAAAAGTGTCACTGATAAAGAGAATCAAGGAGGCCAGGAACAAGCAGGACTTATAGAACTGTGTGTCTAAATCACTCTGACTGTGAGAAGCATGGCAGGCCAAGTTAACATCAATAGAGAAACAGTTAGGATAACCTTAATTGAATGTCTTAGCATGAGAAAGACGTGTGCAAAAATGATCACAAAGGAGCTCACTGATGAAATCTGTGAGGGAATTCTTAGTTAGCAAACAAGTAGCTGTATTGGAATTCCCTCCATACTCAACTGACCTGGCCCAAAGTGACTTTTTTCTGTACCCCAAATAAAGGAAATATTGAAAGGAAGACATCATGATGATATTCAGGACATTAAGGGTGATACAAAAGCTTTGATGGTCATTCCAGAAAAAGAGTTCCAAAATTACTTTGAAGAGTGGACTAGGCACTAGTGTCAGTGCGTAGCCTCTCGAAGGGAGTACTTGGAAGGTGACCATAGTGATATCCAACAATAAGCTGTGTGGCACTTTTGCTAGGATGAGTTTGCAAACTTAATTTTCAGACCTCATAATTGCAAAACCGTCTTAGGAGCTCCAAACAAGGAATTTGATTGGGGGGTAGTTCTTTATGATATACTTCATCACCAATGTTATTGATGACAAAAAGCATAATATTATGTGGAAAAGTATGAACATCAACAACTATTACTTATAAAATCTTTTATGCAAGTTGTGTCCTGAAGGTGAGAAAGAAATACCTATGCCAAGTTTCTCTTATTCTATATTTTCTTTTTTAATGTATGCTTGATAAAATTTCTGTATAACTAATGGGGCTCACTTAAAATAAGCATAAAATTGCATTTCTAGTTTATAAGAAAGCAATATCACAGTTAAATCGCAGCCTTTTATATAACTTGGTGACCCATAAAATAGTTCTGCCTCTTACCTTTAGTGGAATATGACTCAGTAAAATGCATGTATGTAGAATCACATACATATAAAAAGAATGATAATCTCTTGAGTTTTCTTATGCTATATAACCTTTATGTGTCTGTTGCATCATCCAATCTCCAAAGTCATTAAGTAAGTACTACTATAACATAATGTAATAGTAGGTGGTTCCTTGGAAGTAAGGAACTGAGATATGGGTAAATTGTCTCAGGTCATAGAGCTACTGAGTGGAAGAGCAGGGAGTCATAGGGGACTATGACTGTTGTCTGCACTCTTAAAATACCTCTCATACCCCTCCTGTACTACTCAAAGTAAAAAATCAAATATTAAATGCAGAAAAGCTCAGGACAGTATATAGAATACAAAATATTTCTGAGGAGATAGATAAGGCATTATAGAGGTATACCTTACAAAGTTTGTTTGATCTCCTTGGCAAGAGGATCCAATTGAAGACCAGGACCAGGAGATAGATAGGCAAGGGGTGTTACTACTGTAAACATTAACTCTTTTTTTTTCTTTCTCTCTCTTTCCAACAAATGGTAGCTCTATTTCTTATAAATTCATGGTTACTTGATACTGTTTTCATTTTCAAAATTTTAAGAAATATTTTATTTCTAAAGTTATTTCCTCTCCATTGATGCCTACTAAATATTGCTTTCAATTATTTTCAAATTTTATTTGGTGGAAAGGATAGTAAACATGAATTCATTGCTGGTATATATACACAAAGAATTTAGAAGGAGGCGGTGTTGGGAGGAAACCTCATTTATCACCCCTGCTATTTTGTTACTAGTATGATTTGGACAAAGCATTAAATATTCAAAGGTGATTGTCTATAAAGTGCTCATCATTTGCCCCACAATTTTACTTAAAGAATGACAATTTTACGTTATGGAATGACTCTAAATGGCCTCCAACATTTTCTTCCATTCCAGTACATGACACTTCATCAAGAGATGAGTCTATTTTTCCTCCCCTGATTTTGGGTAGGCCTTGTGCCTTGCTTTGGCCTAGGAGATTGTGTTCTCTTGAAAATAAGGCTTTCTTTAAAGAAGAATAGACTCAACTATGAATAATGAAATACTCTGATGGATGAAAAAAATGACTATAGAACACCAAGGTGATTCTCCTCCCTTGGCAGCCAGCACCCAGGCCCCAGACTGGAGTATGATGACTCCTTGGGCGTTCTAGTCCCAACACAGCCCCACTGGATACAGCTCTATGTGTGGCTGCAGCCAAACCAACAAAAAATAAATTACTGTGTTGTTGTTCTGAGCCACTAAGTATTGTGATGATTCACAATTTTGCAACAGATAATGGAAATACTTTTCTTAAACCTTAGAAAGTTCATGTAATATAAACTTTGTAAGTAAGTATGAAAAGTTTGGATCATTCTTTTGCTCTGATGTAGGGTCTATATTCTTTTAAAAACTATATGTAATCTACCTCCAAACTCCTAACAGAGTTGTTGGCATACGATATGTGTTGAACAAATGATGACCAAATAAATGAATGAAGGAATAAATGGACCACCTCCATGCATATTTGGGGAATGCAAATGTTGCTTGATACAATTTTACTATTGCTTTCTTGAAGCAACAGACTTCAGAAACTTTTTATAATTAACCAGAAATAGTTGAACATAATAATGTTTGTGTCAGGTTGCATCCTTTTCCTTTTACTCTAACGTACCATCACATCATTATGGAGAAAAGACATCTCTAGAAAGAACAGGGTAAATAATTAAATAACTAGCAAAGCAACTTCTTCAAGTTGAATTGCAATAAAATATCAAAAGCATTTTGCTAAATTTTCTCATCTTTGTAATTTATGGGGCTTTCAATATTTTCTCCCTTATGTGATGTATGATGTTATGCGGGAATTCTTATAAGGTTTCCTTTCTAATTAGAATTAGTTTGGTTTGGTAAAATTTTACTTGTTTCTCTTTTATAGTTCTCTATTATGATACTTGCAGGGTTTAAAATAACTTCTAAACATGAGATGGTTAGGGGTTGTGATTAAAAGTGATACTTTAAATAAATTTATTTCACTTGTAATTTTTTGTTGTAACACAGTAACTATTGATTTCTTTTAATTTTTGGAGTAAAATTTGCTTGATTATTAGATACTCTATGGGATTTGGCTTAACTTTTTTTTTTTTTTCAGAGACAGAGTCTTACTTTGTCGCTCTTGGTAGAGTGCTGTGACGTCATAGCTCACAGCAACCTTCAGCTCTTGGGCTTAGCTGATTCTCTTGCCTCAGCATCTGAGTAGCTGGGACTATGGGCGCCTGTCACAGTGCCTGGCTATTTTTGTTGCAGTTTGTCCGGGGCCAGGTTTCCGTCACCCTCGGTATATGGGGCCGGCGCCCTACTCACAGAGCCACAGGTGCCACCCAGAGATTTAGCTTAAAACAGGTTGAAAGGAAGTGGTCCTTTGTTCATGCAGTGATGCTGAGGTCATCCTGAGATTCAGTGTCTGCTCTCCCATTGTTCCAGAAGAGTGGTCCTGTTCTCCTGGTCCAAGAGGACCTGCCACCATCTGGGTTCCTGGCCACTGAAAGGGGAAGTTCTTTTACAGATACTATCTGAATATTTTACCCAGCCATTTCGCTTACATCTCTCTTTCCTCATCTAGCCATAAGGGAAGCTTAGAAATACGACCTTTATATTATGGACATATGGGCAGCTACAAACTAGGAAATCTACGGCTGTGAGAGAAGAAAGGCAAAATTGTTATTCAGGGTCTATATCCATCTTTGACACAAGTTTATATCTTATTCATTTTATGGGTGCGTACTACTTTAGTTAATCATTTTTTCAAAAAAATCACATGGATCAGAAAGAGCCACTAACCCTTAATGCATTGATCCATGTACAAAATGATATGTAAACTCAACAAAAGCCTCGTACCATAGAAAATACTCATTGCACTAACAGTTATACACTATCTTTTTGAATGATGTGTCTACCTACTCAAGACGTCAGTGTCTCAGAAAATCATGTAATTAATACACTGGACTCATTATCAACCCGACATTTGTTAGCTGGTCAAGGAAAGTTAGGCTTTAGGAAGTGTTGCTCATATGGCAATGGTTCAGAAGTTTGCCTCTATCCTGTAACCGCATGGTTTTTCTACTTTTGTTCAGCCTGTCCCCTAATATGATTCATTTTGTCCTGGCATAATTTCTTTTTCACACCCTTGAAAAGCATCCATTAAGTTGCTACAAGGGTGTTTGTGCTTTTTATTGTTGTTTATTGGATTTTCAAACAGACTATTCAAGGTCAAGCTAACAAATAGATTTTTCCAGGTCATTTCCAATTCTGAAAGGTATAGGTGGGCAAATCCAGTTTTCCTACATTTCTCTCCTTACTAAAGATGCATTTTTGTGTGAAGAGTTTTGTTCTTTGTTTATAGTATTATTAGATTTACACAAAATTAAAAATAGGAAATTCATTAAAAATAGACAAGGGAATAGACATTCAACATTCAGAATAAGGGCTAACATTCTCAGCCCTCAAAAGTAAGTGGTCTCTGACAGGGTAGGGCACAGAAAGAAACCCACGTTAAAGGGGCCCTTTCTAGTCTGCATTGTAATAGTATGGACATTGACTTATTTTTACCTGACATCTTAATGATATTACTTCTTTCTTTTTAAGTCTTAAGGAAATAAAAATGGATTTATTTCTTTATACATAATGCTGGTGGTATCTTAAATATGTACTCATGTTATATTAATATACATTTGATATATGATATCTGTATATTTATATGTATTGTGTAAGTATATATTATATATATATATATATATACATATCAGTACATATGTACATATGTACCAGTAAATTCCAAAACTTATTTTTAGTTTTACTACTGAAACATTTCTTTTTTTTTTTTTTTATTAAATCATAATTGTGTACATGGGTGCAATCATGGGGTTGTGCTGACTTCATATACAATCTGAAATATTTTCATTGAACTATTTAACATAGCCTACATGGCCTTTTAATCACTATATGAAGACATTTATATTTTACATTTAGTAATTTTCAACTTGTCCCCTTGTAAGATGCACCTTAAGTGTGATCCCACCAGTCACCATCCCTCCACCCATCCTCCCCATTCCTCTCCCTTGCTGCTTTCCCTATTTCTTGTGCTATAATTGGGTTTTAACCTTCATATGCAAGCTATAGATTAGCTTCATAGTAGGGCTGAGTACATTGGATGCTTTTTCTTCCATTCTTGAGATACTCTGCTAAGAAGAATATGTTCCAGCTCCATCCATGTAAACGTGAAAGAGGTAAAGTCTCCATCTTTCTTTAAGGCTGCATAGTATTCCATGGTATACATGTACCACAATTTATTAAT
>CAUYON010134001.1:0-17206 GCA_963573935.1 Arctocebus calabarensis
AGCGAGTAGGGCGCCGGCCCCATATACCGAAGGTGGCGGGTTCAAGCCCGGCCTTGGCCGAACTGCAAAACAAAAAAATAGCCGGGCGCTGTGGCGGGCGCCTGTAGTCCCAGCTACTAGGGAGGCTGAGGCAAGAGAATCACTTGAGCCCAAGAGCTGGAGGTTGCTGTGAGCAGTGTGACGCCACGGCACTCTACCCAGGGCAATAAAGTGAGACTCTGTCTCTACAAAAAAAAAAAAAAAATAGTTGGACCACAGAGGCACCCACAGGTCCTGAGTGCCTGAGTCTGTGGGTATCCCTGAAGCAACCTCATGGTTCAGAATTACCTCCTGGGGAGGACGCCCTACTCTGAGCCTGGCCTGGAGGACAGGGAACTGATACTTTACAAGGAGCTTCATAAAACTTCTCCAGAGATTTTGCCCATGGCCTGCCCTCCCCCAAACACACTGGCAACCTGGGCCTCCCTGAGGTGGTTGTGACCAAAAAGAATACTCTGGAGAAAGATGTCACCTGTCTAATAACCAAGAGTTACAGCCTGTGTACTGTACCTGTGTGAATAAGCAGAGGACTTGAAGGTGCTCACACCTCAGAGAGGCCATCCAGCCCTTTCAGCGTGGTCTCCATCCCCGAAGCAAGGGACAGGTGGGATACAAGCAGGGGAGAAGAAGCCCTGTGTGTAATGTCGCTGCTAGGCAGAGATGAGGACGTTTAAATACTTTGCTTTTTTTGGAAAAATGTGACCTTCAAAGGGCATGAGGGAAATGGAGAGACAAAAAATGCTTCATGCTGTCCGAGGCACTAAAGGAAACCACTAGGAAAGAGACAGTTAACTAAGGCCAGGCTAATTAGCAAGGCAAGACTTAAAATGGGAGCGAGCTGCAGAGCAAGGTTTTCAAGCTGGGCCTAGGAGAGCCCTGGGGGACAGAGAAAAGGAGTCCAGCTGGTGAGGCTCTACCCTCTCCCCAAACAGCTCCCTTCCATCTGCTTTATATATTGGGCTTTCATTTCAACAAAGGGTTCTTCTGCAGCTAAAAATAAGTCTGAAAACCACATCTCTGGGGGAAATTTCTTCAGACAGAGGTAATAGGTCTGGAAAAGGCTGCTGAGAAGAATCCAAGGAAAGTACCAAGTCTGAGTTAAGCTCCCTGGCCAACCCCTTGGTTCTAGAATTCAAGGGAGATGAGAGAAATTAACTTCACACACACACACACACAGACGCGCGTGCAGCTGGGGCCATCCAACTCAGGAATGAAAAATAAGAGAAAGCTAAGGACCTAACTGATGTTTGGAATCCAGTCTACATGAACTGATGAACAAGAGGCCCAGGCCCCATAACTCACCTATTTGGTTCAGACTACTGATTTACTAAACACTGGTTACTAAGCGGGGCCAGGGTGGGCCATTGGGAAGGAGGGGTAACAAGGCAGAAGCCTTTGGGGAAGTGGGAGAAGGTTTGAGGGAACATTCTTCCATCCCCTGCTGTGCGGCAGAGCTGATGCTACAGGACTTCTGAGGTGTGGTGTGGATTATAGGACCCCGTGGGCAGGATGGTGTGGTGGTCATAATATGGCCTCCCAGAGATGTCTATGTCCTAATCCCCAGCTGTGGACATATTACTTACAGGGCAAAAGAATTTTACACATGTGATTGGGTTAAGGATCTTAAAATGGAGAAATTATCCCAGATTATCAAGATGTGCCAAATAAAATCACCAGGGTCCCTATAAAAGGGAAACAGAAGGGTCAGAGAAGGGGATGGGATGACAGAAGCAGCGGACAGAGTGGTGCAGCCACAAGCCAAGGAATTTGGAGACTTCTAGAACTGAAAAAGGCAAGGACATGGATTCTGCCCTACAGCCACCACAGTCCCTCCAGCACCTCAATTTTTAGCCCAGTAAGACTGTTGGATTTCTGACTTCCAGAACAAGGAGGCAACAAGTTTGTGTTGTTTTAAATCGCAGTTACAGGCTCAGCGCCTGTGGCTCAATGGGCTAAGGCGCCAACCACATATACCTGAGCTGGTGGGTTCAAATCCAGCCCCAGCCCGCCAAACAACAATGACGGCTGCAACCAAAAAATGGCTGGGCGTTGTGGTGGGCGCCTGTAGTCCCAGCTACTTGGGAGGCGGAGGTAGGAGACTTGCTTGAGCCCAGGAATTGGAGGTTGCTGTGAGCTGTGATGCCACAGCACTCTATCCAGGGTGACAGCTTGAGGCTCTGTCTCAAAACAAATAAATAAATAAATAAATAAATAAATAAATAAATCGCAGTTACATTTGCAGGAACTTGTTACAGCAGCATTAGGAACCCTAACACAGAGAGATGGCGGTGTGTCTAACTGAGTGCTCTCTGAGCTCAAGCTGTCAGATTCACCACTTGCCAGCTGAGCGACCTCAGGCAAGTTCCCTTACATTCTGTGCCTCAGCTTTCTCATCTGCAAAATGAGGACAATAATAATTTCCACTTTATATGGTTACAAGGAGACTTAGAACCACTTCTGATGCAGAGTAAGGGTTTCCAATGAATACTAACTGCTGTTAATTTCAGTATAATTACTATTAAATTATCACCACGAGTTTTATTTTAACCACCTTCTTTTACCTTCCCAACCCTGCACTCAGAAATAAATCTTGATCAGAAGACAAAGCCTAATTTCAATATCACAGATGTTAAGAGTAGGCATCAGCACCATTCAGTCAAGAAAATAGTTATTGAGTGGCTATTATGTGCCAGCCACTGTTTCAGATGCTGAACAGATCAGAAGAGAGGAAAGGGGACAAAGGGCTTCTTCCTTGTATTGCTCTGGCCATTCATCAAGGGAAAAAATCCTTCCCAGATGCCCCCCTCAGAACTCCCCCCTAGGGTCTCATTGACCAGAACTGAGTCATACGACCACAGAGTAGTTCAATCGCCAAAGGTTGGCTTGGGCTAGTGGAATATGTGGTGGCTGTATTATTGAGAACATTTCAATCTGTTGTTGAAGGCAAGAAAAACAGCAAACAGTAGGCAAAATTCATAAAATGTGTTAAGAATAGATAGTAAGTTGGTAACTTGAGAGACATGCTAGACATAGAATAAATGAAACATATGGGTGTCAAGCATAGATTTTTAAAAAATGAGGATAGAATGCACATGAGTGTTGCTTTTATTTTATTTTATTTTATTTATTTTTGAGACAGAGCCTCACTATGTCACCCTGGGTAGAGTGTCATGACGTCACAGCTCACAGCATCCTCAAACTCTTGGGCTTAAGTGATTCTTTTGCCTCAGCCTCTCAAGTAGCTGGGACTACAGGCGCCCACCCCAATGCCCAGCTATTATTTTTTTGGTTGTAGTTGTCATTGTTGTCTGGCAGGCCCAGGCTGGGGTCGAACCCACCAGCCCCAGTGTATGTGACTGGCGCCCTAGCTGCTGAGCTACAGATGCCTAGCCAAAAATGTTGCTTTTAGCTAGAAAGAGATTGAAAGGCCAGTAATGGTGGCTCACACCTGTACTCCTAGCACAGTGGGAGGCTGAGGATGGATTGCTTGAGCTCAGGAGTTCAAGACCAGCCTGAGCAAGAGTGAGACCCCCATCTCTAAAAATAGCCAGACACTGTGATGGGCACCTGTAGTCCTAGCTACTCCAGAGGGTGAGGCAAGAGAATCACTTGAGCCCAAGAGTGTGAGGTTGCTATGAGCTATGACAACACAGCACTCTACCCAGGGTGACAAAGTGAGACTCTGTCTCACAAAAAAAAAAAAAAAAAAAAGGCTCGGTGCCTGTAGCTCAGCTGCTAGGGCACCAGCCACATGTATCACAGCTGGTGGGTTTCAGCTGGGAATTCAACCCAGGCCTGCCAAACAACAATGACAACTACAACCAAAAAATAGCCGGTGTTGTGGGTGCCTGTAGTCCCAGCTACTTGGGAGACCGAGGCAAGAGAATAGCTTTAAGCCTAAGAGTTTGAGGTTGCTGTGAGCTGTGACCCCACAGCACTCTACCCAGGATGACCTAGTAAGACTCTGTCTCAAAAAAAAAAAAAAACAATGAATCATGCCCTGTGATTGCACCAATGTACATAATTATGATTCAATAAAATTATTAAAAAAAAAAAAAACAGAAAAAAAGAAAGTTTGAAAATTCAAATGATGCTCACACCTCTAATCCTAACACTCCAGGAGGCCAAGGTGGGAGCATTGCTTGAGGGCAGAAGAAAGGAGTTCAAGATTCTCCTGAGCAAGAGCAAGACCCCCTCCACCCCCACCTCTACAGATGACAGAAAAAGTGATGGGCTACACCTATAATCCCAGCTACTCACCTGTAGTCCCAGCTACTTGGGAGGCTTAGGTAAGAGGCTCACCTCAGCCTAGGAGTTTGAGGTTTCAGGGAGCTATGATGACACCACTGCACTCCAGCCAGGGCAACAGAGCAAGACTCTGCCTCAAAAAAAAGAAAGGAAAGGAAAAGGAAAAAGAAAACTCAAGTTATAGTGTAGGGATCATGCTGTCGTCCTCAAGTTGGTCCCCCAGAGACCCCTGTTATGGTCCCACTCCGGTCTCTCATGTATTCTGCCCCAGTTGCTTGGCTAGAACCGGGTGTGCTCACCCCTGTTGTTTGACAGCTCATGTTAGCACCAGGTACTTCCTGTTTGCTGAGCCCCTTTGTTCAACCTGAACTCATGTTTTCATAAGCACATGGTCAGTAGGATTAGATGATGAGAGAGATGGAGAGAAGGGGGGCCAGGGGAGAGGAGATGGAGAGAGCGGGAGGGTACATGGGCACTC
The DNA here is from genome assembly GCA_963573935.1 of Arctocebus calabarensis. Lineage (NCBI taxonomy): Eukaryota > Metazoa > Chordata > Mammalia > Primates > Lorisidae > Arctocebus > Arctocebus calabarensis. Next base: position 4,766 of record CAUYON010134001.1, read on the forward strand.
TCTAGCACGGGAGTCAGGCAGTGTGCTCCTCCCACCCTGCTTACCTCCTGACCCTGACCAGGCTGACCTGCCCCATTTCTCTCCCCTGGTTTCTCTCTGTAAGCTTTAAATTGAATCAATAAACTGGGTGATTAAGCGTCTTGAATTGGTCTATGAGTCTGCTCATGACCTCCAGGCAGAGTACTGGGAAGCCACACTGCATCAAGATAATTTCCCACATGACAAATAATAATGATTTGTCTCCTAGGGTTGGACACATCGCTAAACCTGTGCCTGTTAGGCAGAGAATTCACTTAGTCTGGTCTTCCAACTCCAGATCAGGTACACTGAGCTCATTTTAGATGAAGGAGAGTCTGTTTTTCTCGGAAATTATAAATCCAGGGCCCTTAGGGTCCCTGGCTAAGGAGGGACCACTGACTTCTCAGGATCCCGATGGCCCAGGCTATCAGGACCATAGAAGTTCCTGGCCTGACCGTACACTGAGGTTCTTTACCCAACAAGGATTTCCCAAGTACTTATGGGGTGCAGTGGGCACCAAGGTGAATAAGGCATGGTTGCTACCTGCCAGAGTTCAGAATTCAATTGGAGAGCAAACAGAAAAATTACTCATTATAAAAATATACAGCCCAACTGGGCCACCCCTTTAAGAAACTGCCTTCAGCAATTTGTGCTGAAAGTAAGATAAAATGGCAAAAACACCAGCGTTATGACACCCAAATCCCGAGCCACCTTGTGCCGGCAGCCTGTGCCCATCTCTCACTGCCAACGTCCACCTCCTCGCCTATGTCTGTGTCACTCACCTTACCTGCTCAGTATGACGTTCCTTTAGTTTCCTGTTGGCCTCCAGAACTCTGTGTCCTGGCTAACACCGTCGTTCTTGCTTTCTTTGACGCAGCAATCTTACTGAAGGCCTGCTGGTGGGTGCCCAGTGGCTCAACCCTGCCTTCTGGCTTATGCTATGCCCTGGCAAATACTGCACCACCAGGCGAGGGTGGCCTGATGGGACCCAGACAAACACAAAGTTCAGGAAGTGTACTGGCATGGTGGCCCCTGCCATGGATCCAGAGGAGGTTGGGAGGAGAGAGAAGGCCAGAGAAGGCTTCCCTGGAGATGACATTTGAGCTGAGGCTTAAACACTAATTTGCTTTGGTCACCAGCAGTTTCAAACACAAAAGATGAGCCCACCCAAGGCAGTAACACTCTCTAGGAATGAAGCCAGGGCCTTGGGGAGCTACATTAACTCTTCCAGGCCCCCACTGAGAGAATGACAGCAGGTCAACTCACATTACAAAAAACCCATCTGCTTTCTCCGCAGGCTCCTGAGCTGCCCAGAATTGCTTGGGGGAAAATAGTGCCACAAACCCTGCTGCCTGACAGCAGCTACATCCTGATGGTTCCATGCTCAGCAACCCTCTCAGAGTTACTTGGAAATACTGCACTTGTTTCCTAGTCACCACCCTGTCCCTTTCTCCAGGGCAGCAGCCCCCAATTTTTCCTGCTCCATCCCCCTTCACACTAAGCTGATGTTTCCACCCTTTTTCATAAAGAAAATCCATTCGTTTGGTCATCAAACATTAATTAAAGACCTACTGTGTGCTAGAGCCTTTGGGATAAATCAGGGCTGGTGCCTGCCCTCACAGTGTAGTGAGAAGTCAGAAAAATACAGGCAGACATGACACAGGACAAGCAAGCTACACTGACAGCAGAGGCTGGGGATGGGCCAACCTCTGAAGCTTACCCAAGACTTGTGTCCCACTGTGCTGCCTGGACAACCTTCCTCCTGAGCTCCAAGAAAGAAGTGCCCCGCTCTTCCCTGAGTATTCCTGTGACAGTCTCATTATTCCTTCCTCTTCCCACATCTTAAATCTCTCCCTCCCTTCTTCGGTTAGACTCTCATCTGGCCAACACCCTGAGTCTCCTCCATCTAAAAAGCCCCCTACTCAGTTCTCATCTCTCTTCTGCTCTGGAAGGAGCAATCTACTTGTGTCTTTTGTCTCCACAACTCCAAGGAAACTTTTTTTCTTTGAGGTCACAAATGACTTCTTAGGCCTAATCCCAGTGGCTTCTTTTCAATTCTGATCCTACCCCTGCCATACAGAACTAGGCCCCTGTAACTTTTTCTGTAATGTTGTATGTATCCATTGAGAAAAAGAGCCAAGTATATCAGGAGGACATAAAAAGAAAAGAGAAGGAAACTTCTTACACCACTCCTTGAGTTGAAGGGTTGACTTCCGGATATTTGTCCATCTAAGCAAAGGTAAAATGCATACACACTTAGAATCTGAATTTTAAAAAGAAAAACATGAAAAACTACATATCTCATTCTATAAGCGCCATCCCAGTACCCCATTTCATACAGTGGGCCTGACTCTAGTTCCCCACCTGGTGAGGAACATTTTTAGCCTTAGACACCTGGTGAAAGCCAAACTCTCGGATATTCCATGGCATCTGGACTCCAGACCCATCAGGCCTGAAGCCTGAGTCTCTGAGTTTACATGTGGTTTCTGGCCTGTGGAAATTTGTATCTTATTTGCGTGTACCTTCCGCTTCTGAATTTTCTCCTTCTGTACTTTACTTATCATTAGCTTGGGGCAAAAAGCATGAACTTTCGATGCCAGTATTCTTGCTCAATTAATGAGTCGATTAAAACATAAGTCAGATACTGTCACTACCATGCTCATAAACCCATAATGACTCCCATCTCTCTGAGAGTAAAAACCTAAGTTCTCATTATGGGCTGCAAGGCTGCATGTGATACCAGCCCCTCATTACTTCTTTGGCCTCTTGTTCTCTTTGCTCCAACCACACTGAACTCTTTCCTGCCCTCAAGCCCTCGGAGATTGTTCTTTTCCCTACCTGGTGTGCTCTTCCCCAGATATCCACTGAGTCTTTTCTCAAAAGTCATCTTCTCAGTGAGGCCTTCCCTGACCCCCTATGTGAACCCACAGTCCTCCCTGCATTTTCATACCCTTCTCCCTTGCTTTATTTTTTTCCTCCTTAGTGCTCACCACCTTCTCAGATACTGTGTACTTCATTTACTGACCTCTGTCTTCCCTACTATATTGTGAGCTTCATGATAACAGGGATTATGGGCCATTTTGCTCACTAATTAATCCCCCAGGCCTAAGAACAGTAACTGGCACTTAGTAGGTCCTCAATAAGTATTAGTTCAATGAATAAAATTGCTGATTTTACTTAACAAATATCACACCTGGACTTTGCTCCTATTCGGTAAATACAGCTCTTCCTCATTCATGTTCCAAGGGGATGGCCATACCACAATTTAGCCATTTTTTAAATCTAGGGTTATCCAATCTTTTTTATCTCATGGCACACTTGAACCTACAGTTAAACTTGCACAGCACACTTAAGTTATATTGATAAAAAAAAAAAAGAGTGAAAAAAAGAATATATTTACAGTTGTTTAAATTTCTTTTGAAAATAATGTAATTAATGATCTTTTAAAAAATATTTTGCAGACTTGGCCAGGCGCATTGGCTCACGCCTGCAATAGTAGCACTCTGGGAGGCCAAGAGGTGGATTGCTTGAGCTCACAAGTTCAAGACCAGCCTGAGCCAAAGCAAGATCCTGTCTCTAAAAATAGCCAGGCATGTGGCAGGCACCTGTAGTCCCAGCTGATTGGGAGGCTGAGACAAGAGAATCACTTGAGCCCAAGAGTTTGAGGTTGCTGTGAGCTGTGACGCCAAGGCACTCTACTGAGGATGACAAAGAGAAACTCTGTCTCAAAAAAAAATTTTTTTTTTGCAGCACAGCTAAGATTCCCCTCAGGACACACCAGTGTGCTACAGCACAATGGTTGAAAATCACTGATCTAGAAGCTCAATGACCCCCAAATCTCAAGCCCAGAGGTATCTCTTGAGGTCCATATCCTCATTTCCAGCTTCCTCCAAGGTGATCTACAGACACCTCTTACCTTAAAAACTTAACTTGCCCAAAGTTAACTGGCACTTTCCCCTTCTGTTATCTTTCCTAAATCAGCAAACAGTAACACTGTTTTTCTCTGCTCACAAGATAGGAACTGTGGAATCATCTCTATCTGAAGGTTCAACAAATCCTGATGGTGCCCTTGGAAACATCACCTTAGCTTAGCTCTTCTCTCGCCACATCCTGGTATTGCCCTTGCCCAGGGCTTTTTCATTTCTGCAGACTCTAGCAATAACTTCCTCATTGACCTCCCTGACACAGGACTCATCACCCACATTGCCAGCAGGAACCTTCCTGGAAGGTGGGCTGGCCACCCGTTGACTCCTGGCTGACCACACAGAACTCCTTTGAGACAGGAGTATAACCTCGAACAAGGTGAGATCCTGCCTGCAAGGGGCCCCTAGGCTGAAGGCAGGCACTGAGCAAGTAATTGCTATAGCTGGAGATGTGGTGATGCATAACACATAGAATATGATGGGGGCACTAGTAAGGATGACTTGCTGTAGGGGAGGACCAGAGGAGACCACCTGAAAGAGGAAAGGGGGCAGATTGGAGCAGGAGCTAGACACACAAAGTCTGTGTAGGGTGGGAGGTGGAGAAGGAGAAATATCCCAAGATGAAGGAACAGAATTTGAGGAGGCCTCAAAGTAAGAGAAAGCAAGACCCATTCCAGGGACTGAGAAGAGCCCAGGTTGGGAAGAGTAAGAGATAGGGCCAGAGCCGTCCTGCTCACAGTCCTCTCCTCTCTTTCTAAGACCCCATTTTCAAGTACATTCCTTTTTGCCATGATGCAGAAAAGGAGAAGAGGAGGTATCTGCAGATCCAGAATTTCAATAAATTTCTAGTAGACAAAAGATGGAAGGAGGAGTGTTCATGGGTAAAGCTGAATGGTTGAGGCCCAGAACCCTCGGGGCTGGGGGAACTGTATCTACCTATTTAGATCCCCTCTAGGCCCTGGACTACAAGTGCCGGCCACAATGCCCAGCTATTTTTGGTTTTTTGCAGTCGCCATTGTTGTTTAGCAGGCGCAGGCCAGGTTCGAACCCACCTGCCTTGGTGTATGTGGCCAGTGCCCTACCCACTGAGCTACAGGCACTGTAGGAAAAAAATTTTTTAACTAATAGGTTGCTTTTGGAAAATACTAGGGACTTATTATTTTGAACCCGCCACCTTCAGTACATGGGGCCGATGCCCTACTCGATGAGCCACAGGCACCTCCTGGGACTCACTATTTTGAAAAATGATAGATCAAGGGAAGGAATCAAGAATTTATCCTACCTTTCCCATAGGAACCTCAGGATAACATAATGGTAGATTAGGGAAAATATCTCTCTAACACAGAAATCTTCTAGCTAATGAATGAGGGATAAGAAGATTAGAAAGAATATAACCATGTGGTAATCCCTAATAAAATAACAGATCTATACAAAGACCATCAAGGACTGCCCACATCATAAAAGACAGACAGGTAGATGTGACGTGCTTCTTTTGGGAAGCACACAATACCACCTATGAAGGTATCCCCCAAATAATCCAACTTGAATCTGATTAAAAATCTAGATTTAATTACCAAGTTACAGGAACTATAGAGGATAAAGAACTATGTCAAATGCCACTAGAGGAATGCAATCAGCAAAATCCAGACTCTGGGACACTTTATAGAACAAAAAACTCCATTTTTTTCAACAAATAAATTTCAAGGAAAAAAAATAGGTGAGGCCCACAGCTTAAGATTTGAACATAGAAAAGCTGAAAGATTTCCTCTAAGAAACGGAACAGACAGGAATGTACACTCTCATTACACTTATTCAATATAGTACTGGAAATCCTAGCTAGAGCAATTAAGCAAGAGAAAGAAATAAAGGGCATCCAATTTGGAAAGGAGTAAGTGAAATTGTCCTGTTTTTAGACACCATGATTGTATTTATAGAAAAATCTTAAGACCCTACAAAAAGGCACTTAGAACTGATAAATAAATTCAGTAAAGTTTCAGGATACAAAATTAATATATAAAAATCAGTATCATAAACAACAAACTAGCTGAAAAAAGAAATCAAAAAGGGACTCTGCTTTATGATAGCTACCAAAAAACAAACAAACAAAACTAGGAGTAAAGGTAACCAAGGAGGTGAAAGACCTCTACAAGGAACCTACAAAACACTGATTAAAGGAATTGAAGCGGCTTGGTGCCCTTAGAACATTGGCTAAGGCACCAGCCACATACACCAAAGGTGGCAGGTTTGAACCCTACCAGGCCAGTTAATCAACTGCAACAAAAAAATAGTCGGGCATTGTGGCAGGTGCCTATAGTCCCAGCTACTTGGGAGGCTGAAGCAAGAGACCCACTTAAGCCCAAGAGTTAGAGGTTGCTATGAGCTGTGATGTCACGCACTCTACCCAAGGTGATGGGGTGAGACTCTATCTCAAAAAAAAAATTAAAAAAAAGGGCAGCGCCTGTGGCTCAAAGGAGTAGGGCACTAGCTCCATATGCTGGAGGTGTTGGGTTCAGACCCAGTCCCAGCCAAAAACTGCCAAAAAAATAAAAGAAATTAAAGAGAAAACAAACAAATGGAAAGCTATCCATGCTTATGGATTGGAAGAATGAATGTTGTTAAAATGACAATACTGCAGTCTATAGATTTAAGGCAATCCCTATAGAAATACCAATGACAGGTGGCACCTGTGGCTCAGTGAGTGGTGCTCCAGCCCCATATACCAAAGGTAGTGGGTTCAAACCTGGCCAGGGCCAAACTGCAACAAAAAAATAGCCTGGCGTTATGGTGGGCGCCTGTAGTCCCAGCTACTCGGGAGGCTGAGGCAAGACAATCACCTAAGCCTAAGAGCTGGAGGTTGCTGTGAGCTCTGATGCCACAGCACTCTACTGAGGGTGACAAAGTAAGACTCTGTCTCTAAAAAAGAAAGAAAGAAATGCCAATGACATTATTCACAGGGAAAAAATCTAAAATTTTATAGAGAACCACAAAAAAAATAGCGAAAGCAATCCTGCGTAAACAGAACAAAGCTGGAAGTTTCACACTACCAGACCTTAAAATATGCTACAAAGTTGTAGTAGCCAAAATAGCACAGTCCTGGTATGAAACCAAACACATAGAGAATAGAAAACCCAGAAATAAATCCACATGTCTACAGCCAACTGATTTTTGACAAAGGTACCAAGAATATTCCTTGGAGAAAGGGCAGTCTTTTCAATAAATGGTGCAGGGAAAACTGGATATCGGTATGCAAATGAGTAAAACTGGACCCCCTCCTCTCACTTCCGTACAAAAATCAACTCAAAATTGATGACAGAGCCAAATGTAAGACCTGAAACTATAAAACTATTAGGAAAAAAAAAAAAAGTAGGGGAAATGCTTTTAGGATATTGGTCAGGGGAAAAGTTTTATGAATAAGACCTGAAAAGCACATACAATAAACACAAAAATAAATAAATGGGACTCTATCAAATTAAAAAGCTTCTGTATAGTTCGTTAAAAGATATCTGCTAAAAGATAACCTATAGAATGGGAGAAAATATTTGCAAACTACTCATTCAACAAGGAATTAATATCCAAAATGTGCAAGGAACTCAAGCATTTGTTGGGTTTTTTTTGTCTTTTTGATAATAGCTATCCTAACTGGGATGAGATGCTACTCCATGTGGTTTTGATTTCCATTTCCCTGATGGTTAGTAATGTTGAGTATTTTTTTCTGTGTATTTGTTGGCATTTGTATAGCAAAAGACCTTCTTCTGAGGAATATCTGTTCAGATCCTTTGATCATTTTATAATGTCTTAGTGAGGTATGTGGGACTTTGTCTAGGATGAGTTCGCGAACTTAATTGTCCAACCTGGTATAGTTTCACATGAGTAAAAGGATGATATTGGATCTTCCCAACACAAAGAAATGATAAATGTTTGAGATGATGGATATACTAATTACCCTAATCTGATCACTATGCATTATATGTATCAAACATCACTGTGGACATCATGAATATGTGTGATTATTATTTGTCAATTTAACAAAAAAAGAGGTGAAAAAAGAGGTGAGGAAACGAGATTTAAAGAGACTCAAAGCCTGGTGAAGTGACCCCATCACTCTGGAAGAGAGAAGCGAGAAGGATGCCTTGAGGCCAAGAATTTGAGACCAGCCTGAGCACGAGTGAGACCCCCATCTCTATAAATAATAGAAAAATTAGCCAGGTATGGTAGCATGTGCCTGCAGTCCCAGCTGCTGATGAGGCTGAGGCAGGAGGATCACTTGAGCCCAGGAGTTTCAGGTTGCAATATGCTATGATGACACCACTATACTCTAGCCAGGTAACGGAGTGAGAGCTTGTCTCAAAAAATAATAATAATAGGCTTGATGCCTGTAGATCAGTGACTAGGGCCACATACACCAGGGCTGCCAGGTTCAAACACATTGAGGCTCTGTCTCAATAATAATAATAATAATAATTACAACAGCAGAAGTTTTTTGTCTTTTTTTTTTTTTTAGACAGAACCTCAAGCTGTCACCCTGGGTAGAGTGCTGTGGCATCACAGCTCACAGCAACCTCCAATTCCTGGGTTCAAGCGAGTCTCTTGCCTCCGCCTCCCAAGTAGCTGGTACTATAGGCGCCTGCCACAACGGCCGGCCATTTTTTGGTTGCAGCCATCATTGTTGTTTGGCAGGCCCTGGATTCGAACCCTCCAGCTCAGGTGTACATAGCTGGTGCCTTAGCCTGTTGAGCCACAGGCGCCGAGCCATGTCTTTTTTTTTTTTTTTTTATTGAGACAAAGTCTCACTTTGTTCCCCTCAGTAGAGTGCAGTGGTATCATAGCTCACAGCAACCTCAGACTCTTGGGCTCAAGTGATTCTCTTGCCTCAGCCTCCCTAGAAGCTGAGACTACAGGTGCCTTCCACAATGCCCAGATTTTTTTTTTGAGACAAAGTCTCAAGCTGTGACACCATGGCACTCTACCCAGTGGTAAGCAATACTCTTGCTTCAGCCTCCCAAGTAACGGAGACTACAGGTGCCTGCCACAATGCTGGGTTATTATTATTTTTGGTTGTAGTTGTTATTGTTGTTTGGCAGGCCCAGACTGGGTTCGAACCTGCCAGCTCTGGTGTATGTAGCTGGCGCCCTAGCTGCTGAGCCACAGGTGCCCAGCTCAACGCCCAGACTTTTTTTTGTTTTTGTTTTTGTTTAGCAGATACTGGTCTGGTTCAAACCCACCAGCCCTGGAGCATGTGGCTGTCACCCTAACCACTAAGCTATGGGTGCCTAGACTTTTTTCTTTTTTTTGAGAGTCTCAAGCTATCACCCTGGATAGCCTGAGTGCTGTGGGATCATAGCTCACGGCAACCTCAAATTCTTGGACTCAAGCACTCCTCTTTCCTCAGCCTCTGAAGCAGCTGGGACTACAGGCACCAGCCAGAACACCCAGCTAGTTTTCCTATTTTTAGTAAAGATGGGGTCTTGCCTTGCTCAGGGTGGTCTTGAACTCCTGAGCTCAAGAAGGGATCCTCTGGCCTCAGCCTCCCAGAGTGCTAGGATTATAGTCGTGAGCCACCAGGCCCAGCCTGAGATTTTTTTTTTTTCCCAAAATAAGTTCATGTTCACAGGTTCTGGAACATACATAATCTTTGTGGGGCCCGTATTCAATTTGGTACACCTTCTGAATGTAATGTAACATGTAGAATATAGGATCTGTAACTTTGAGATATACACCCTTTCTCTTAACAGAAACACAAACAATGTTCTTTAACAATTTTGGCTGAATACTGAAAAGCTGCCCCAAAACAGCAGCAGCAAAAAAAGCCCAATCCTGATGAACAACATTAACATGATTGTTTTTGTCCTTGCTGTCACAGCCACACAGAAGGCTCTGTGCAGACTGTGGTCTTATTGTCTCTCCCCTGGAAAGTTTCTGAGGCCCAGTATTCTGAGCTCTGAGGACACCAGAACATTGTGGCATTTTGCCAAAATTTTCCAGTCAAAAAAGAAAGGATTATTTTGCCCAGGAAATTCTATCATCATTGCTAATGAAGAGAAAGATTGGGGAAGGAAGAAGAGAGGAAGAAGCACAGTGCCACGCATGAATAGGCAGACACAACCTCCATCCTCTTTTCACCAGCAGAGAAACCCTCAAGAGTTGGTGTTTTGGAGACGGTATGGGGAAGCAGACTCCAGCCTCTTGCTGACGCCTCTGTATTTTTTTTGGTCCTTGATCTGTGCTCCAGCCATCCTATCGGGCATTGAAACATTGTAGCTGCCATAATAAACTACTACAAAGGGGAAGCTTAAAACAACAGAAATTTATTCTCTTATAGTTCTGGAGACCAGATGTGCAAAATCAAGTAATCAACAGCGTCTCATTTCCTCTGAAGGTGTTAGCAGAGGATCCTTCTTTGCCTCAGGGTTAGTGTGGATATTTGTGCTGCTAATACGCTTGCTCACTCACTCAATCAACATCTAAGATAACCAGAAGTTTATGTTCAGAAAAGTTCCAGAAAAGCATCCCTCTTCACGACCCCACTCCAGTTCCTAAAATTAAGGGACTCATAGCACATTCACCTACTGTAACATATTCAATTGTGTACAGACTCTCACCCCAGGATGAAAGTCAAGTATGGAAAAAGTAACCTCTGGTTCCTTTTTGAAAAGAAAAAAATCAAAGTGATGAGAGTGGTGTGGGTCTTATAGTGGTGAGCTGCCTTCCAAGGTGATGAGAGTCACAATCATATGACAAATGATTTACTGTTTTATCATTATAAAGAATTATTGAACATAAAGTATGTAGACAGCATACTAATTCTAAAAAAGGGAAGTCAAAGTTACTATTATGTGACAAATTGTTGCCTTTTCATTACTATCAATATGTATTGAATATTTAGAATCATACTCCAGGGTACCTGTAGCTCAGTGGTTAGGGCACCGGCCACATGCTCTAGGGCTGGTGGTCCAGGCCTGCTACACAAACAAACACAAAATAGCCCAGCATTCTGGCAGGTGCCTGTACTCCCAGACTTAGGAGACTGAGGCAAGATAATCACTTGAGCCCAAGAGTTTGAGATTGCGTCAGCTATGACACCATAGCACTCTACTAAGGGTGACACAAAGTGAGAGTCTATCTCAATTAAAAACACAAAAAAACTATATTCCAACTGATGAGGACACAAAATCTTATTCCTAGGAGCTTGAGCCATTTCGAAAATAGGTAACTGAAAAGAGAGCTATGTTCACCCTTGTTTTCATTTAGCACTGCTAGTATTTCATTAATGCTTAGTTAGAAAAGTAAATCCTGTACTATTAGTGAACTCTTCCCCAGAGCACACAGCCTCGAAGGCTGAGTTCATCTTCTGGTTCCTTGCTTATTGGTCAGTGGAACAAATTATTACTCTGAGGGCTGCTACTAAAACTGTTCAGGGCTGGGTGTGGTGGCTCATACCTGCAAGACTCTGTCTCAAATAAACAAAAACAAACAAAGGCCTAGCACAGTGGTTATGGTGCCAACCACATACACTAATGCTGGCGGGTTCAAATCTGGCCTGGGCCAGCTAAACAATAATGACAACTGCAATAAAAAATAGCTGGGAGTCGTGGCAGGTGCCTGTAGTCCCAGGTACTTGGGAGGCTGACCCCAGAGAATTGCTTAAGCCCAAGAAGTTGAGGTTGCTGTGAGCTGTCACGCCAGGGCACTCTACCCAGGGTGACATAGTGAGACTCTGTCTCAATAATAATAATAAACAATAAAATAAAAAACAAAATCTGTTCAATGTTTACTTAGCTGATAGTCTGAGGGAGGACCTGAAAGTAGACCTTTGGCAGCCCATCCACCCCTCACCCCCTCATGTTCTAAGCCTTCTGCTATGTTCCTCAGCTTGACTGCTCCCCTAAACACATCCCCTCTAGAAAGGAGAGCCTCCATCAACACCTAACTTTGTCTTTTACTGCAACTTACTTCAAATTATTTTATTTGGAACTGTTAGTGAACTCTCTGAATCACTGAGTAGGAAACTGTATAAGCTGATGTCTAAGGATTCTACTTTCTTTTTTTTTTTTTTTTTTTGAGACAGAATCTCAAGTTGTCCCCCTGGGTAGAGTGCAATGGTGTCATAGCTCACAGCAACCTCAAACTCTTGGGCTTAAGTGATTCTCTTTGCCTCAGACTCTCAAGTAACTGGGACTACAACAACGCCGGGCTATTTTTGGGTTGTAGTTGTCATTGTTGTTTGGCAGGCCCCACCAGCTCTGGTGTATGTGGCTGGCACCCTAGCTGCTGAGCTACAGACGCCGAGCCTGGATTTTTTCTACCTTTAATCAAGTTGCTAAATGTAGGGCAAGTAGAACATAGTATATTAGGACAACAAGAGTTTAGGAAATAACTAGTGGCTCGGCGTCTGTGACTCAATGGGCTAAGGCGCCAGCCACGTACACCTGAGTTGGCGGGTTCGAATCCAGCCCCGCCCGCCAAACAAGGATGGCTGCAACCAAAAAATGGCCGGGCGTTG